>CAOJWK010000351.1:0-25000 GCA_948455865.1 Conomelus anceps
AGTGTTGGTAAAGTTTTCTTTTTCTGTTGGTGAGGTCGTGAAAGTGTTGGTTTAAGTGTTTAATTCTGTAGGTGAGGTCGTCTCTTTCTCCTGTTGGTGAGGTCGTCTCTTCTTTCTGTTGGTAAGGTCGTATCTTCCTCCTGTTGGTGAGGTCGTGTCTTGGTTCTGTTGGTGAGGTCGTGTCTTCCTCCTGTTGGTGAGGTCGTGTCTTGTTTCTGTTGATGAGGTCGTGTCTTCGTTCTGTTGATGAGGTCGTATCTTCGTCCTGTTGGTGAGGTCGTCTCTTCTTTCTGTCGTCGAGGTCGTGTCTTCCTCCTGTTGGTGAGGTCGTCTCTTTCTCCTGTTGGTGAGGTCGTCTCTTCTTTCTGTTGGTAAGGTCGTATCTTCCTCCTGTTGGTGAGGTCGTGTCTTGGTTCTGTTGGTGAGGTCGTGTCTTCTTTCTGTTGGTAAGGTCGTATCTTCCTCCTGTTGGTGAGGTCGTATCTTCGTCCTGTTGGTGAGGTCGTCTCTTCTTTCTGTCGTCGAGGTCGTGTCTTCCTCCTGTTGGTGAGGTCGTCTCTTTCTCCTGTTGGTGAGGTCGTCTCTTCTTTCTGTTGGTAAGGTCGTATCTTCCTCCTGTTGGTGAGGTCGTGTCTTGGTTCTGTTGGTGAGGTCGTGTCTTCTTTCTGTTGGTAAGGTCGTATCTTCCTCCTGTTGGTGAGGTCGTGTCTTGGTTCTGTTGGTGAGGTCGTGTCTTCTTCCTGTTGGTGAGGTCGTCTCTTCCATCTGTTGGTGAGGTCGTCTCTTTCTCCTGTTGGTGAGGTCGTGTCTTCTTTCTGTTGGTAAGGTCGTATCTTCCTCCTGTTGGTGAGGTCGTGTCTTGGTTCTGTTGGTGAGGTCGTGTCTTCTTCCTGTTGGTGAGGTCGTCTCTTCCATCTGTTGGTGAGGTCGTCTCTTTCTCCTGTTGGTGAGGTCGTCTCTTCTTTCTGTTGGTAAGGTCGTATCTTCCTCCTGTTGGTGAGGTCGTGTCTTGGTTCTGTTGGTGAGGTCGTGTCTTCTTTCTGTTGGTAAGGTCGTATCTTCCTCCTGTTGGTGAGGTCGTGTCTTGGTTCTGTTGGTGAGGTCGTGTCTTCAACCTGTTGGAAAAAAAATTGAAAATGCTGGAAAAAACCGCTTTTTTTTGCATGTTTTTTCCTGTTAAGAAGGCCGTTTTTTGGCTTTTTTCTGCTGGTGAGGTCGTGAAAGTGTTGGTCTAAGTTATTAATTCTATAGGTGAGGTCGTGAAAGTTTTGGTAAAGTTGTTATTTTCTGTTGGTGAGGTCGTGAGAGTGTTGGTAAAGTTGTTATTATCTGTTGGTGAGGTCGTGAGAGTGTTGGTAAAGTTTTCTTTTTCTGTTAGTGAGGTCGTGAAAGTGTTTGTTCAAGTGTTTAATTCTATAGGTGAGGTCGTGAAAGTGTTGGTTTAAGTGTTTAATTCTATAGGTGAGGTCGTGAAAGTGTTGGTTTAAGTGTTTAATTCTATAGGTGAGGTCGTGAAAGTGTTGGTAAAGTTGTTATTATCTGTTGGTGAGGTCGTGAGAGTGTTGGTAAAGTTTTCTTTTTCTGTTAGTGAGGTCGTGAAAGTGTTGGTTTAAGTGTTTAATTCTATAGGTGAGGTCGTGAAAGTGTTGGTTTAAGTGTTTAATTCTATAGGTGAGGTCGTGAAAGTGTTGGTAAAGTTGTTATTATCTGTTGGTGAGGTCGTGAGAGTGTTGGTAAAGTTTTCTTTTTCTGTTAGTGAGGTCGTGAAAGTGTTGGTTCAAGTGTTTAATTCTATAGGTGAGGTCGTGAAAGTGTTGGTTTAAGTGTTTAATTCTATAGGTGAGGTCGTGAAAGTGTTGGTAAAGTTGTTATTTTCTGTTGGTGAGGTCGTGAGAGTGTTGGTAAAGTTGTTTTTTCCTATTGGTGAGGTCGTGTCTTCCTCCTGTTGGTGAGGTCGTCTCTTCTTTCTGTTGGTAAGGTCGTATCTTCCTCCTGTTGGTGAGGTCGTGTCTTGGTTCTGTTGGTGAGGTCGTGTCTTCCTCCTGTTGGTGAGGTCGTGTCTTGTTTCTGTTGATGAGGTCGTGTCTTCGTTCTGTTGATGAGGTCGTATCTTCGTCCTGTTGGTGAGGTCGTCTCTTCTTTCTGTCGTCGAGGTCGTGTCTTCCTCCTGTTGGTGAGGTCGTCTCTTTCTCCTGTTGGTGAGGTCGTCTCTTCTTTCTGTTGGTAAGGTCGTATCTTCCTCCTGTTGGTGAGGTCGTGTCTTGGTTCTGTTGGTGAGGTCGTGTCTTCTTTCTGTTGGTAAGGTCGTATCTTCCTCCTGTTGGTGAGGTCGTGTCTTGGTTCTGTTGGTGAGGTCGTGTCTTCTTCCTGTTGGTGAGGTCGTCTCTTCCATCTGTTGGTGAGGTCGTGTCTTCCTCCTGTTGGTGAGGTCGTCTCTTCCATCCGTTGGTGAGGTTGTGATATTGGCAAGGGCGATGTTCAAAGGGGAAACATAAATACAATTTTTACTATTGATGAAGGGGTGTTTTAAACTCTGGCTGGGAACTTTTTATGTGTGTGGGTAGGTTTTGCATTACTGATTGGATACTGATGCTAGAGGGGTCTGATGTCAGAAATGTTGTGCTCTTCAGCAAAATTTGCTTACTTTTTGATAAAATTTTGACCGGCTATAGTGCACGTCTTCGGTTAGAAAAAATAGATCTCGCTGTTACTTGATTTTCGTCTCAAAGAATTTTCTCAGTACTATGGGTAAGAGAGGCCCGTCAGAAGAATGGTGTGTTCAGGATTACTCAATTTCTAGACTGGAAACAGCCTTTATAAAATTGATCCTGGTTTTTATGATTTAACCTGAATAAGGGGATTGAGCCCTACTGTTTGGATAAATTTGCTGACTATTGACACAGATTTAACCAACATAGGTCCACATCCTCTGGGTTTAAAATGAAATCTCGCTTGAGCTCAATTTTCGTCTCAAAAAAGATTTTCAGTACTATGGTGGTGGCAGTGTAGTTCGAGCAAATTTACACTCTGTGGCCATGGTGAACTGGAGTATGATGTGACTCCTAGAAAAGCACACATTATTGGAGCAATGATTATCATGTTGGTTCAATCCAGTACTCACCCACAAAACGAGACTAGTCTCTGGGTGCCACTTATTTTGTGGATCCTGTTGGTAGAGCACTGCAGTTATGCACCACTCTTCAACGAAGGTTTACTGGTGAGCCTTATTTATCATTGCAAGTCGCTAGAGCTTTTTGAAGAGAGCAGCGCTTGCAACCTTGTTTAGCAAGACAGCATATGTTCACTGTATGTTATTATGGTGCGGTGTTGGGTTTCAGTGTTGCTAACACTGTTTCTGGCACCTATTCATGTTTGATAATGAATTTTAACTCGCTTGCATCCATGCAAGAGAACTGTGATGCGTTGTCGAGTTCCCCACTCAATGTGGTGTTTGTTCTCGCAATGTGAAATGTTCATGCTCATAATATGAGCTTGAATACTCAGCTCTGTCGATTGACAAGCTTAAACATAGATTCAAGAAGTGAAAAAATTCAAATACACAACACACACCAGCTGTGTGTTGCAAAAGTGTGTTCTACACACGTAACAATCAATCCATTCATGAGAGTCCGCAGTGCTTGCACATAGCTTGTAACTGTGGGTCTCTCAGAGGAGCATAAAATCTCAAGATCTCTCTATTCAGAAGTTCTTTGAGTGAATGTTCCAAGAGCTATATAACAGCTCAAGTGAAAGCTCCCTGGTTGATCCTGCCAGTAGTCATATGCTTGTCTCAAAGATTAAGCCATGCAAGTCTCAGTACAAGCCTCATTAAGGTGAAACCGCAAAAGGCTCATTAAATCAGTTATGGTTCCTTGGATCGTACAATCCATTACTTGGATAACTGTGGTAATTCTAGAGCTAATACATGCAAACAGAGTCCCGACCAGAAATGGAAGGGGCGCTTTTATTAGATCAAAACCAATCGACGTCAGTTGGCTTGCCAACTGCGCCGTACTCCTTGGTGACTCTGAATAACTTTTGGCAGATCGCACGGTCTCAGTACCGGCGACGCATCCTTCAAATGTCTGCCTTATCAACTGTCGATGGTAGGTTCTGCGCCTACCATGGTTGTAACGGGTAACGGGGAATCAGGGTTCGATTCCGGAGAGGGAGCCTGAGAAACGGCTACCACATCCAAGGAAGGCAGCAGGCGCGCAAATTACCCACTCCCGGCACGGGGAGGTAGTGACGAAAAATAACGATACAGGACTCATCCGAGGCCCTGTAATCGGAATGAGTATACTCTAAATCCTTGTACAAGTATCAATTGGAGGGCAAGTCTGGTGCCAGCAGCCGCGGTAATTCCAGCTCCAATAGCGTATATTAAAGTTGTTGCGGTTAAAAAGCTCGTAGTTGGATCTGTGTCCTTCGACGCCGGTTCACCGCCTGTCGGTGCCAACTGGCGTTTTGCGGGACGTCCTGTCGGTGGCGTGCCAGGAATCTTAGTTGTGCTAAGCTCTGCTCAGCTCAGCTCTGGTTTCGGGCCGCTTTCATAATCCCGCCGCGGTGCTCTTCACCGAGTGTCGAGGCGGGCCGGCACGTTTACTTTGAACAAATTAGAGTGCTTCAAGCAGGCTTGTCATGCCTGTATACTGTGTGCATGGAATAATGGAATAGGACCTCGGTTCTATTTTGTTGGTTTCCGGAATCTGAGGTAATGATCAATGGGGACAGGCGGGGGCATTCGTATTGCGACGTTAGAGGTGAAATTCTTGGATCGTCGCAAGACGGACCGAAGCGAAAGCATTTGCCAAGTATGTTCCCGTCGATCAAGAACGAAAGTTAGAGGTTCGAAGGCGATCAGATACCGCCCTAGTTCTAACCATAAACAATGCCTGCCAGCGATCCGCCGGCGTCCCTCCGATGACCCGGCGGGCAGCTTCCGGGAAACCAGAGCTTTTGGGTTCCGGGGGAAGTATGGTTGCAAAGCTGAAACTTAAAGGAATTGACGGAAGGGCACCACCAGGAGTGGAGCCTGCGGCTTAATTTGACTCAACACGGGAAAACTCACCAGGCCCGGACACCGGAAGGATTGACAGATTGATAGCTCTTTCTTGATTCGGTGGGTGGTGGTGCATGGCCGTTCTTAGTTGGTGGAGCGATTTGTCTGGTTAATTCCGATAACGAACGAGACTCTAGCCTACTAACTAGACGTATCTGGTATCAGCAATCGTGCTACCAGCGATCATATCTCTTCTTAGAGGGACAGGCGGCTTCTAGCCGCACGAGACTGAGCAATAACAGGTCTGTGATGCCCTTAGATGTCCTGGGCCGCACGCGCGCTACACTGAAGGAATCAGCGTGTCTTCCCTGTCCGAAAGGACCGGGTAACCCGCTGAACCTCCTTCGTGCTTGGGATTGGGGCTTGCAATTGTTCCCCATGAACGAGGAATTCCCAGTAAGCGCGAGTCATAAGCTCGCGTTGATTACGTCCCTGCCCTTTGTACACACCGCCCGTCGCTACTACCGATTGAATGATTTAGTGAGGTCTTCGGACCGGTGCGCGGAGGCGGTTTACCGCTCCCGATGTTGTCGGAAAGATGACCAAACTTGATCATTTAGAGGAAGTAAAAGTCGTAACAAGGTTTCCGTAGGTGAACCTGCGGAAGGATCATTAACGCATTATGAAATGTGTAAAACATGAACCTCCAGTTTGTGTATTGATGATGAACTGCTGCACTGCACCAGAACACATCAACACTGACATTTTGAACATGTATTGTGTGAAATTTCATCCAATTTGCTGGATTGAAAGCATAGTTCGTTGATAAGTTTCATTCAATATGCTTGATTGAGAGTGTAGCCAATACATTCGATTGAAGGCATAGAAATTTCATCCGATATGCTGGATTGAAAGCATAGTTTGTTGATAAATTTCATCAAATTGTTCGTGATTCTATTCTAGAGGCACAATGTCTGTCCAAGTGACTAATTGTGCCATCTATGAAAGAAACTCAATATGAATCCATCAGCCATCTGAACGCAATGAAAATATCAGCCAACAAACAAAATGAATCATAAACCACTATACTGAATGCATCAGCCATTTTGAACAAAATGAAAATAACAGCCATAAAATGATTATCAGCCACAATCATAATATATAATACCCTGAGTGGTGGATCACTTGGCTCGTGGGTCGATGAAGAACGCAGCAAAATGAGTGACAAACTGTGAACTGCAGGACACATGAACATTGACATTTCGAACGCACATTGCGCCCCTTCTGATCCTATCTCGAGGGCCATGTCTGTCTGAGGGTCGGTAATAACAAAAGCCAGAAGACTTGTTTGTTGTTGTTGAATATGTCTGTCAGCCTGTGTAAGTCTATCTGAAGGCCGAGCGTAGTTTGTTGATAAATTTCATCCAATATGCTGAATCGAAAGCATAGTTTGTTGTATAAGCTTCATCCAATTTGCTGGATTGAAGGCATAGTTCGTTGATAAGTTTCATGCTAGATTGAGAGTGTAGCAATACATTTGATTGAAGGCATAGAAATTTCATCCGATATGCTGGATTGAAAGCATAGTTTGTTGATAAGTTTCATCCAATATGCTAGTAGATTTACGGGCATAGTTTGTCGATAAATTTCATCCAATATGCAACGCCATTCAGCAGCTGCAGCAGCAGCATCCAACAGCAGCAGGCATAGTGTGAGGCTCTGTACAAATGGCTTGCCATTCTCTCTCTGTTGTGCAGTATTTTGCTGCACAGTTTGAATAGTTGAATGGAGAGGAAGTCATTGTTATTGTGAACAAACTGCAATCTCAGTATTATCTGGTGATTGCACTGTTTCAAATAAGATGAGTTGTCCAGCCGCTGTGCTGCGATGAGCCGTGTTCCGCTGACTGTTCATATGAGAAATCAAACTGCCAGTCAGTGTATGCGAGAAGAGCCATCTATAAGGACTGAGCCTTGATCTCTCGCGTCTGTGTACAACTATTATCATTTATGGTATGGTGTATGTGGGCGCGTGCATACACAGGGCTCGTCCTGCGATGCTCGTCATATCACTTGTCTGGGAAGAAACAGTTATGACTTTGATGTGAAATCACATGTCAGAAGAGAATAGCAGGCCTCACAAGCTCAGGTGTCCATGTGATGCCAACAAACTTTTTCATTCACTGACCTCAGATCAGGCCAGATCACCCGCCTAATTTAAGCATATCACTAAGCGGAGGAAAAGAAACCAACAGGGATTCCCTTAGTAGCTGCGAGCGAACAGGGATTAGCCCAGCGCTGAATCCCGTGGCCACCAGTCACTGGGAAATGTAGCGTTTGGGAGGGTCCAATTATCCCGGTAAGACTAAGAGTTGAGTCCAAGTCCATCTTGAATGGGGCCATCGCCCGCAGAGGGTGCCAGGCCCGTAGGACCGCTCATGTCGCCGGGTGGATGCCTCCTTAGAGTCGGGTTGCTTGAGAGTGCAGCCCTAAGCTGGTGGTAAACTCCATCTAAGGCTAAATATGACCACGAGACCGATAGCGAACAAGTACCGTGAGGGAAAGTTGAAAAGAACTTTGAAGAGAGAGTTCAAGAGTACGTGAAACCGCTCAGGGGTAAACGGAAAAGACCTGAAATTTCGAAAGGAAAGATTCACGTCTCTCTGTTGTTGGCCGCACTGTGCAAAGATGGGTAGGATCAGGGGCACTTGTGCTTCTGTTTCCTTCACACTCGTGTGCAGTGCTTGTGTCCAATTGCAGGGGACCGCACTTCTTTTCCTGTAGGACGTCGCGACCTGTCGTCTGGCGGTTTAAGGGCCAGGGTGGCAGCCTTGAGGCATTTATGTCTCAAGACCCTTGGTTCCCCAACCGATCAGACGACGGTATGACATGAAGGTGGTGGACCGCTTTATTGTGGGCGTGCAGGCATGAGGCAAGTGACTGATGGTTTCAGGTGTGCACGGACTTCGGTTCGGCCATTTGGCTATCGTTATTGTTGGCAGCATGTCCTTGCACCGTTCCAACACCGGTCGGCGACGCTTAAGCTTTGGGTGCTTATCCGACCCGTCTTGAAACACGGACCAAGGAGTCCAACGTGTACGCGAGTTGTTGGGACATGCAAATAATCCTGTAAGCGCAATGAGAGTGAAGGGCAGCGGAGTTTATCCAATGCCTTAGGGAGGACCGGTGTTCATATCGTCTGGTTGACGCCGTGCACTCCCGGGGCGTCTCGATCTTTCCGCAAGGCAAGGCGAGGCGCACCCAGAGCGTACACGCTGGGACCCGAAAGATGGTGAACTATGCCTGGCCAGGATGAAGTCAGGGGAAACCCTGATGGAGGTCCGCAGCGATTCTGACGTGCAAATCGATCGTCTGAGCTGGGTATAGGGGCGAAAGACTAATCGAACCATCTAGTAGCTGGTTCCCTCTGAAGTTTCCCTCAGGATAGCTGGCGCTCGAGACTCTGAGTCTCATGCGGTAAAGCGAATGATTAGAGGCCTTGGGGCCGAAACGACCTCAACCTATTCTCAAACTTTAAATGTGTGAGATCTCCGGCCTGCTCGTAAGATGAGGCCGGAGAGCTAGAACTGTCAAAAGTTCTAATGGATCTGAGTGCCAAGTGGGCCAATTTTGGTAAGCAGAACTGGCGCTGTGGGATGAACCAAACGCCCGGTTAAAGCGCCCGAATCGACGCTCATGGGAAACCATGAAAGGCGTTGGTTGCTTAAGACAGCAGGACGGTGGCCATGGAAGTCGGAATCCGCTAAGGAGTGTGTAACAACTCACCTGCCGAAGCAACTAGCCCTGAAAATGGATGGCGCTCTAGCGTCGTGCTTATACCGGGCCGTCAACGGCACAGTGGGCAGTTGTGGTTTACCACAGCTGCCGTTAAGTCTTGACGAGTAAGAGGGTCGCGACGGTGAGCGCAGAAGGGTCAGGGCGTGAGCCTGCCTGGAGCCGCCGTTGGTGCAGATCTTGGTGGTAGTAGCAAATACTCTAGCGAGGGCCTGGAGGACTGACGTGGAGAAGGGTTTCTTGTGAACAGCCGTTGCACAAGAGTCAGTCGAACCTGAGCCCTAGGAGAAATCCGATGACGATGGGTGGCTTGACAAATATGTGGTGCTGCCGCTGTTGCTGCAACATACACAGATTACACACAGACCACTGAAATAGTGAGTTGAGACTGTCCGCTGTCGTGTTGTAGTTGACACACACACCAATTTTCTTGTACACTGAACAACTGTTGTAGATGCTTCACAGTCAACAGTCCGCTGTTGTGCTGTAGTCGACACACACACCAGTTTTCTTGTATGTAGAACAATTGTTGTAGATGCTTCACACTCGACTGAACAGCTCCTATTGGGCAAAAGGGAATCCGGTTCCTATTCCGGAACCCGGCTGCGTAACCGCTACTTTGCGGGCACTTGCTTGCGAGCGCTCGTCGGGGTAACCCAAAATGGCCTGGAGACGCCGGCGGGGGGTCTGGAGAGAGTTTTCTTTTCCTTATAAGCGTTCGAGCACCCTGGAATCCTATAGCAGGGAGATAGGGTCTGGAACGCGAAGAGCACCGCAGTTGCGGCGGTGTCTGGACCTTCCCCCCCGGACCTTGAAAATCCAGGTGAGGGCCACGCGGAAATCGCACCGGATCGTACCCATATCCGCAGCAGGTCTCCAAGGTTAAGAGCCTCTAGTCGATAGAATAATGTAGGTAAGGGAAGTCGGCAAATTGGATCCGTAACTTCGGGACAAGGATTGGCTCTGAGGATCGGGGTGTGTCGGGCTAGGTCGGGATGTGGGTCAGCGCCAACGAGCCTGGCCTGAGCACGAGGAATGAAGAGCACTCCGGTGCAATTCAGGATCCGAGCTCGGTCCTGCGCCTTGGCCTCCCACGGATCGGCCTTGCTGCGGGGGTCTGTTGACAGTTGCACACAGACTTCGGTCTGTGTGTTAACCAGCAGAATTCACCTTCGGCCATCATTTAACGATCAACTCAGAACTGGCACGGACCGGGAGAATCCGACTGTCTAATTAAAGCAAAGCATTGCGATGGCTCTAGCTGAGTGTTCACGCAATGTGATTTCTGCCCAGTGCTCTGAATGTCAACGTGAAGAAATTCAAGCAAGCGCGGGTAAACGGCGGGAGTAACTATGACTCTCTTGGGGTTGTAAACCTGTTATACCCTAGTGGAACGGACGAGGTCGAAGATCTGTCTCCTCCGTCTCCGCAATTCTAGGGGCTTCGGCTTAAACTGATCAGGAAGTGGCCTAACCGGGGTGCTCCACGTGCACCACCCTGGCATGCTCTCTTGTTTTGAAGAGAGTAACAGCCGCCCGGGGGCACTGGGGGTGTAGGGTTACCAGCCCTACACTCCGTCTCACTATTGGTCAAGATCGGAATCTACAAGCCTCGGATGGTGGTGGCAGTGATGCCACCTCAACTCAGCTTCGAGACCCCTGTCTTGAAGCACCAATAGTTCCGCCTGTCGTTGGAGTGTCTCACCCCGCTCCTTCGGCACATAACCCTCCTCTTCCTGTCGTCCATCTTTATCCTTGCCTTGTGTGTGGTCGTGGGTTCGACAGCAAGCGAGGTCTTGGGGTTCACATGCGCTCACAGCATCCCGTTGAACGTGATGCAGAGTTGATGCAGACTGGGACCGCCCGGACCGCGAGGCGGTGGGCAGATGAGGATTTGTGGCTTATGACGAGGGAGGAGGCCGTTCTTACGGCTGCTGGCGAGAAGTTTGTCAACTTAGCTCTCCTGAGATCGCTCCCTGGTAGAACCTTGGAGGCGGTCAAGGGTCAGCGACGGTCGGCAAACTATAGAGCACTCGTCCAGCAGGCCATTGCAGACCTTCGGGCTGCACGTGCCACCTCTCCCCCTCCCAGACCCATGGCTGCTCTTCCTCGTCGAACACCTCCTTCGGCTCGGATACGGGCCCTGATGCGAAACTTTGAGCCTGTGAGCCCTGGGGCCTTGAATGCTGTCAGGGCTTGCCGCACGCCCGTTCGCCTTTCCCTTCGGGAAGACCGGCCCAGTACTCCTGGAATGGTCGACCTAGCTCCCAGCTCTCCCTTTCCCTCTCAACCTGTTCCCAGTGCTAGCAGTCCCGCGCCGTGTGGTGCGTCTGCAGATCGAGCCACCTCTTTGCAGGATCACCCTGTACGATCATTTTCATCTCTCCCTCCGTACAGATCCTTCTTTCCTGCACTGAGGAAAAATTGTGATACTGTCACAAGAGTTGATGGTTGGCAGAGCCAGCAACTCCTTTCTATCGCTGCATCTGCCCTCAGCGGAGCAGCAACACCATCGCAGGTTCTATCCTCCCTCTCTGCATGGTTCCATTCTATCTTCCCTGAACCCTCTGCACCTTCTGTGCAGGGTTGTACGTCCCGGGCATCTGCCAAGCCCAAGAAGGCCAAAAAGGCCAAACCTCCCCCATCCAAAAGGAAGAGGCGTCGGATGGAATATGCGGTCACCCAAAAACTGTTCCGTAAGGATATGTCTAGGTGTGTCCGTGCTATTCTTGATGATGTCTCTTTGTCTGACCCGCCAGCAATGCCCGACAGTGGTGACATGTTCGGGTATTGGTCTAAACTGATGGGCAGAGAGTCTTTGTCACTACCTCCCCGAGCAGTATATCCCCGGAAGCCTCAGCTTGCCAAGGTCTGGGGCCCTGTTTCGGCCTCGGAGGTCGTGCGGGAGCGTCTTTCTCTCTCCACGGCGCCGGGACCGGATCGGGTCACCCCACGGCAGTGGTCGGCTGTTCCACTTCCTGTCCAAGTCCTTTATTTCAATCTGGTTTTGTCCCAGGGCGGCTTTCCTACCTCTTTCTTAGGAAGCCGTACTGTCTTCATCCCAAAGAAGGGGGGTGAAGGCAGGCCTTCTGACTTCAGACCGATTTCGGTTGCGTCAGTTCCGGTCCGGCATCTTCACAAGGTCCTAGCCGGCCGGTTGTATAAAGCTGGCCTTTCTTCTGTCAGACAGCGTTGTTTCGATGACGGCTGTGCTGAAAATGTTTTCGTATTAGGGTCCCTTCTGAGGCAGACTAGGCAAGACCCGAGGAAAGGGCTGCACTTGGCATCCCTTGACTTGGCAAAAGCCTATGATTCTGTCTCCCACGCAGCTATCTCCCATGCTCTTCGGGCGAAAGGCCTCCCCGAGGAGCTGTGCATTTACATCGCACGTTTGTATGCCTCTTCGCATACCACCTTTGAGCTGCGTGGCCACTGCTCACCTCCCGTCCGGGTTAATAGAGGTGTTCGACAGGGCGACCCTCTATCTCCCCTACTGTTCGCGTATGTTGTCGACTTGATCTTGGATGACTGCCCGACTGGTGTCTCGGTCTCTCTGAAGGGTGTGCCAGTATCATCGTTGGCTTATGCCGACGATGTGCTCCTGTTTGGTTCTACCAGCAGGGGCCTGGCGCATGCTCTAGAGAGTTTTGAGACATCAGCCCGTCGCTTTGGTTTGGAGATTAATGTGAAGAAGTCCTTCACGTTGTCTTACGTCCCTTTGGGTCGTGAGAAAACGTTCTTCATCCGCACTGGGGCGCCATTCCATCTCAGCACTGGTCCTCTCCCTCAGCTGGATGCTTCAGCTAGATGGAAGTACCTGGGTGTTGAGTTTGGGGTCGCTGGTCCGGTGATGGTTGAGACGGGGCTGGAGGAATTCCTTGGGAGACTCACTCGTGCGCCTCTCAAGCCCCAGCAACGACTGTTGGCTCTTCGCGCTTTTCTCCTACCACGCTTGTTCCACTCCCTAGTTTTAGGGCGGTGTAGCAAAGCATCACTTCGGCGACTTGATATCCTTGTGAGAGCGGCTGTACGCAAATGGCTTGTCCTCCCTCATGATGTTTCACTGGCTTTCTTTCATGCTGCCATCCGTGATGGTGGTCTGGGTATTCCCTGCCTCTCCACGGATGTCCCCAGTATGATGAAACGCCGGCTGGACTCACTTTCGGGTAGTACGCTACCTGCTGCACGAGTGGTACTCACCTCTCATTGGGCCGATCACCATCGTCGACTCATTGAGAGATCACTCGTTCTTCCAGATGGCTCATCATTCTCTGGCTCAAAATCTAGTAGGCGTTCCATGTGGCGTGGTATGCTGGTGCTTTCCTGCGACGGCTATGAACTTCGTGAGGCGTCTAAGGTTCCGGCTTCAACGGCTTGGCTCACGGCTAGGAGTCTTGCTATTCCTGGTCGTGACTTCATCCAGTATGTCCGGACCTTCATTAACTGCCTGCCGTCGCGGATCAGGACTTCGAGAGGACGACGTGTGGCTGGGCGAGACATCCGCTGTCGGGCAGGATGTGGTGTGGAGGAGACTGCGGCGCACATCATCCAGGGATGTCACATCACCCACGGAGGACGCATCAAGCGGCACGATGCTATCGTCGCAACCCTTAGTTCGGAGCTGGGGAAGCGGGGATACATCGTTGCTCGCGAACAACATTACAAGACCTCCGTGGGGCTGCGGAAGCCAGATCTGTCGTGGAAGAAAGACCATGTTGCAGGCATCCTTGATGTTCAGGTGGTGTCTGCCTCCTCTGGTCTGGACGCCATGGCAGCAAAGAAAGTTTCCAAGTACGCCGACATCCCTGATCTTCGAGATCATCTGCTGCTGCGGTTTGGCCTGCCTCCCTCCACCTCCCATGTCCGGTCCTTCAGCGCGACTGTCAGTTGGCGAGGCGTGTGGAGCAAACAGTCCGCCTACCACCTACGCAAGATGGGGCTTCCCAATGGACTCTTGGCCTCCATCTCCACAAGAGTCTTACAAGGGAGCCACACAAACTTTTCAAGGTTTATGAAGATGACGACGACGACACCCCGCTCAAAGAGGAGGAGACCCCGACCACCTGGGGTTGTGCCGGCGGGCATCGGGTGAGATGTCCCGGCGGCAGTTCGAAGACCCTGCTCACTGGGGCAACAGAACACCGGCTGCTTGGCGTTCCTCCCTACCGACCAGGGTGGTAGAGGATCTCGACGGCGACCAAAAGCACTAGGCTTTTCCCACTTTGGGACTCTGGCCACATGATGGCTCTCTTGTGACAGGCTTGCATGCTTGCATGTTTGCCTGGTAGCTTAAAGCTTACATGTTGTGTAATAATATTGTTAAGTGTTTTGTGTTTTGTATAAACAGTGATAATAAAGTTGAAACTGCCCGGCTAGGCAGGGTCCGCAAGGGCTCTCCTAGTCGGGCATTTCTATAAAAAAAAATAGCCAAATGCCTCGGCATCTAATTAGTGACGCGCATGAATGGATTAACGAGATTCTCACTGTCCCTATCTACTCAGTCTTGGTTCAGCAGTGGTCAGGTGAACATCTCCTAGAGCTCCTCTTGGCTGTTTTCCGCTTATCGCTTTGTATCTCGACTTTGGCTTGGAATTTCTTTGTGAAACTTCGTGAGTACACCCAGCTAGTGTTTCTGTTCATTCTCTTTTTTGTTTCATCCAAATCGGATAATATTTACACTTTTTATTGAAGTTTTAAAATTGACTTAGAAAATTTAACCTAGTTAGGCTTGTTTTGTTTCACTCCTCAAGTGTTTTCGGGCACTTAGAGTGCGAATTTTGTTTTGAAATTTGCACAGCTTGTTCCTCTGGGCTTCCTGCCCATTTCAAGCTTTGTTTCATTCAAATCGAACTATAATTTAAATTTTTAGAGCGTTTTTTAGTTTTTTTCTATTTCCGTCTCACTTTGCCGTCTGTCGATCTGCACTAAAACCTTTTTTTCAAGTACTTAAACTTTGAATTTTGTTTTGAAATTAGACAAATAGATAGATTAAAAGCTAATTAAAAGTTTGACACCAGTAACATTAAAATCGGTTCATAAATAATCCAGTAATTTAGCTTCAAATTTTCGCAAATTTTTTTTCAATTTTTTTTATATTTTCGGAGTTGAATTTAAACTAGTTATAGTTCGAATTCTGCCTTGAAATTGTAGAGTAATAGTAGTCACCCCACTATAGTTCAATAACAATTATCCGATTTCAAATATCTAGTGTTTGAGTAAAGTTATTTGAGTTTAAATTTGCACCCAGGTGTTAACCTAAAAGTACACAGTTCTTATTTTTTTTATTTTCTTTTCACCCATATTTAAGTACCTTCCCCTAGTATTTTAGAGCTGTAACTTCATAGGCACCCTTTGCTAGTCCCCCTTATGGGGTAGCAATTTATTTCATTGAAATTGGTTGATTGGTTCTCCAGATATTTAAGTTTCGGTTTCAGTTTAGTTTTTAAATATCCGCTCACTTTGCCGTCTGTCGACCTTCACTAAATCTTGAATTGAATATTTAATCTTTCGAATTTTATTTTTGAACTTCATAAATAGATAGATAAAGAGCCACTTAAAAGTTTGGTACTAGGTACATTCGAATTGGTTCATAAATAACCAAGTTATTTAGCTTCAAATTTTGCCCAATTTTTAATTTAATTTTTATTTTTCTCTCTTGAAAATTTAATATTTTCAGAGCTTAATTTAGCCTGGTTATAGTTCGAATTCTGCCTTAAAATCATAGAGTAATAGAAGTCACCACCCTATAGTTCCATAGCAATTATCCGATTTCAAATAGCTAGTGTTTAAATCAAGTTATTTGAGTTTAAATTTGTAGCCAGGTGTTAACCTAAAAGTTCATAGTTCTTATTTTTATTTTCTTTTCACCCATATTTAAGTACCTTCCCCTTGTACTTTAGAGCTGTAACTTCATAGGTACCCTCTGCTAGTCCCCCTTATGGGGTAGCAATTTATTTGAGTCAAATTAGTTGAATAGTTCTCCAGATATTTGAGTTTTAGTTCAGTTTTAGTTTTCAAATATCCGCTCACTTTGCCGTCTGTCGACCTTCACTAAATCTTAAATTTGAATATTTAGTCTTCCGAATTTGATCTTAAAAGTTCACGAGTAGATAGAAAAAGAGCTGCTTAATAGTTTGGTGCTAGTAACATTAAATTTGGTTCATAAATAACAAAGCTATTTAGCTTTAAATTTTGCCTGATATTTTCATTTGATAGCATAAAATCCATTTTTTTTTTTTTTTTTTTTTTTTTTTTTTTTGTAAATTTTATCCTACAACTTCAATCGAAGTTTGTATAGATTCGTCTTGATTAGCAAATTCCAAATCCGTTTTCAAATTTGAAATCAGTTCATTCACTTAAAAGTTACATAAGTTTATATTTTGATAATTATCCATTCTTCATCTAGCCTACCAGGTACTTTTCCATAACACAGTCTCTGGCCAGTTCAGCTGGTCAGGTCATCCACCCCCAGCCGCCCTCATTGTAGTCAACTTTCTCCTCCCTGCACTGTGACAGCCTTCCCTCTCACTCACACTCATTGGAACTGAAATCTTAAGACATCTAATATTCACCTAACTTCTACTTCTTGTAAAATAATATTATTTTTCATTCCTATCCTTCTCTAACACATTGGTTAGGTGGGACCTTCCTTTTCAACACACAGTCCATTGGGGCCTGTGTCCTTCAATAGTATTTAATAAGTATTAAAATTAACTAGTGTTCTTCAATATTATTGAATAGGGACTTAAATTGAATAGTCTCAGCTATACATTGAATATTTTAACCTTTTTATTCAGTTTGTACTTTCAGGACATCTCATCTTTATTACTTCAGTTTACTTATTGTAGGTTACTGCAGCCAGTGTCAGGATCACTGTCAGTTTAACTGCATTAGGCCTTCTAAGTCTATCTTTCTTCTTTTTATCTTATTTCTCATCTTCTTTCATTCTCTCATCCTCCAGCTCTATCCTTGAGGATTCCTTACTGGACCCCACATAATTATCTTTAACAGAGTAATTTATTGCAAGTAAACAAGTAAATAAAATCAAATCTTATTCAATAACTCTTGCCTTAAGCATTAGCATCAGCTAATAGTAATTTTTCAATAGCAATTTTTCAATAGTAATTTTTAATAGTAATCTTATTCAATAACCCATGCCTTAAGCAATTAGCATCAGCTAATAATATTTGTTTTTTTTTTTTCCTTCTCCTCAGGATGATGCCTTAAGCATAAAATCAATTATTTGAATTAACTTTAATATTGAAGTCAACCTTGGTTAGTGCCTAAGCATCTAACACCTTTCTTAGCTTATTCCATTAGCAGCTTCACTGTCACCAGTACAACTTTCTTGCTTACTTGCCTACTGAGTAAGCTATTCCTTAAATCTAATTTAAATTTTTTTTTTTTTTTTTTTTTTTTTTTATTATTTTGATAATTCTGTTCAGTTCTTCGGGCACCTGACTAAAGTCAGGCTCTGTGTAGGCTTTTCTTCTCTAACTTCTTACCTATATTTTCTCAAATTTCGGGTTGCACAACCAGTCCACTGCTAACGCTTCTGTCTATTGAGTTGGTTCCTGAGTGCTGCCATGGCAGGCACATCAGAGACAGCAGCAAATGGCAGCGAGGTGAGCATGAGCCCACCTGCGAGGCCCACCCCAAGTACATTCGAGGCAGCCCTCAGACGGCTGGACAATGGAGATCTTGAGGGATACGGTCGGGCAAGGGTAGGGATCCGCTCCCTTAGGACTGGGGCTCAGGGCAAGGCAGAGGCATTAACCAGATACCTCTCATCTGACGATGTCAAGAAGTCTCTATCTATGGCCAAGCGTGACCATATCAATGGGATCGCTAACGAGCTGGTCTCTATGATTGGGGAGCTGTCGGAGTTTTCCTCCTTTCTCCTCGGGAAACTGGCGGCCGGCCCGACAACATCTGGGGTTGGCATTTCCGCTGAGGAAGTGACCAACATCGTGAAGACCCAGTTGGAGGGTCTTACTGGACTGACCACAGCTGTTCGCGACTCTGTCGCAAAAGTTGAGGGTCAAGTGGCCACAGTTGAGGAGAAGGTGGTGGCTTCGGCTGCCTCGTCATCGTATGCCGCAAAGGCGGCCTCAAAACCAGGCCTTGATTGCCCGCCGATCCGGGGGCCAATGGGTGTGTCACTACATCCTAGGCCTAAGGACACCACTGTCCTTATGTATCCTGCGGAGGATACTGATGCGTGGACCCAAGTGGCCACACGTCGTGCCCTCCGTAAGGCCGTGGTTCCTGGATCCTCTGGGCTACAGGTGATTTCCTGCAGGAATATTGCCAATAAGGGTCTGGCGGTCGAGGTTGCTGATTCTCGACAGGCTGCTCAGCTGTCGGCTTTGCCGGCACTGAAGGAGAATGGACTTCGCTCTGCCGCCCCAAAGGTGAGCCTTCCCAGGCTGAAACTGTATGATGTTCCGGTGGGTCAAAATGATGAGGAGCTCAGGAAGGCCCTTCTCTCCCAGAACTTCTCTACGAGAAACGATGGTGAGCAGATTGTGGCCTCAGTCAAGATTGTGGGACGCAAGTCCCTTGATCAAGACACTGAAGCCCTCTTCCTCGAGGTTCAGCCTGCAACTCGCACTCTGTTCTTGGAGAAAGGAAGATTGTTTGTTGGCTGGGGGAACTGCCGTGTGGTAGATATGTTCATGCCACTTCGGTGCATTGGCTGTCTTGCCTACGGCCATAGGTCCAGTTCGTGTAAGTTGCCCCGTGCGTGCATGCACTGTGGGGGAGCTGGACACATAAGTTCCGCATGTCCTGCAAAAGCTCAGCCCCCGACCTGCATAAACTGCAAAAGGGCTGGTACTGACTCTGCGCACTCCTTGAGAAGTGGTGAATGCCCCTCCTACAGGCGTGCGGTGAATCGACTTGTCCGCTCAACCAATTATGACGGTTGAGTGCATACGCATAGGCTCAGTAAACACAGGTCGTGCTAGGGCTGGTCATGAGCTTGCTGTCAGGCATGCGCGTGACCTGAATCTGGATGTTCTTCTTGTTCAAGAGCCATACAATGCCAATGGAAGGGTCGTTAGCATGAGCGGGGAGCGGGTCTTCGGAACCGTAGCTGCAGCTGCAGTAAGGCAGTGGTCCTGCGTTCTTGTTTTCAATCCGTCGTTGTGTGTGGCCCTGGTCAATCAAGCATCTTCCACACACTGTGTCTGTGTAGAGGTGGGTCTCGGCGAGCTACGACTCAACCTGGCCAGCTTATACTGTCAGTTCCGCAGTCCTATCGGTCCGTTTCTTGACGAGCTCCGACTCTGTATCCGAACTGTTGGTTCGGACAGGTTCATAGTTGGGGCGGATCTGAACGCTCGGTCGAATCTGTGGTTCTCCCCTCCCACCACGTGGGCAGGGGGCGAGCGTGGCCGTCTGGTTGAGGACTTCCTCAACGAGGCATCCTTGCTGGTCCTCAATCAACCATCACCTCTCACAACATTTCAAGGCCCCCGTGGAGCATCAAACATTGATGTCTTTCTGGCATCTGAGGAGTGCTCGGCAAATGTCTCTTCCTGGGTGCTGCATGACCTCATCTGCTCTGATCATAGGATCATGTCTATTGACTACCTGTGGTCATCAGATGGACCCGTTTCTGCCCCCCCCACTCGTTTCCTCATGTCAAGGGCCAACTGGCCCCTGTTCGATAGAACCTTGATGGAGGGAGTGGAGGAGCTTGGCGGAGATGGCGACCTCTCCGAGGCCGTGGGCCGGCTAACCCAGGTTGTCATGACGGCTGCCAGACGTGCGATCCCTGTAGCGAAACCTGGTCTGAATCTGCGGGGATGGTGGTCAGAGGAGCTCACCGTCCTCAATCGGCTCTGTCGTGCTGCCCGGCGGCGCTCTCAGCGGGTGATGCAGCCGGAGTTTAGGGAGCAGTTGGTTCGTGAGTACAGGGCTGCCAGACGGACCTTCAGGGCCGCTGTCAAGCGTGCAAAGTGGGTCCATTGGTGGGGCTTTATCACTACTGAGGGTAATCGTGACCCATGGGGCCTCGTTTACAAGCGGGTGATTCGGCAACGCACGGGCCATGTGCTTGGCACGGTTGTCAGGGGTGCTGAGCGAACGACTGGGATTGATGACACGCTTGAGGCTTTCCTTGAGTGTCTCCTGCCAGCTGATTTGGTTGCGAACGATGAGCAGGTGCATCGCGAGGCGCGTGCGCGGTATCAGTCTGTGGAGGGCTGCTCTCCGGCCATTGGTGCCTGGGATGAGCTGCTTGTAGATGAGGCTGTGTCCCGTCTGCGTAGTGGTAAGTCTCCAGGTGTTGATGGGGTCACTGGTGAGCTCCTGAAGCGTTCATGGCCGCGCATACGTCAAGAGGTGCATCGCATCTTCAACCTCTGCTTGCAGAGTGGTTCGTTCCCGGACCAGTGGAAGGTGGGTGACATCCGTCTCATTCCCAAGTCGGGAGTTCGGGATCCTTCTCTGGTTGGCTCTTTTCGCCCGATCACGCTGCTTTCCGGCTTCGGTAAGCTCCTCGAGAGAGTAGTCGATTCGCTGGTGCGGTCGGCCATCGACCGATCAGGTGGACTTCATCCCTCGCAGTTTGGATTCGTGCGAGGCAGGGGCACCATCGATGCTGTCAGGGAACTGGTCACCCACCGCGATGATCTGGGGACTGACAAGATTCTTGGCATCTTCCTGGACATCAAGGGGGCATTTGACAATGCTTGGTGGCCAGCAATTCTTGATGGACTCCGTCGGTTTAATGTACCTGCTGACGTTCTTCAGCTTGTGCGTAGCTACTTTGAGGGTCGTACTTCTTTTCTGCAGTATGGGGCTGTTCGCGCTGTGAGGTCAGTAACAAAGGGTTGTCCACAGGGCTCTGTTCTGGGACCTCTGTTCTGGAACATCCTTTTGGATAGCTTGTTGAGGACGGATCTCGGTGAGGGTGTGAAATGTATTGCATATGCGGATGATTTAGCGCTTCTCGTCTCCGGACGAAGGCGCATTGATGTAGTTCAGCGGGCCAACCAGGCCCTCGATGCTGTATCCCTGTGGTGCACATCGATGCGGCTACGTTGTAGCGTTGAGAAATGTCAGATCATGAGTTTGCGTGGTGCAGCGTCATGTGCTCATCGGATCTTACTTGACGGCGCATACCTTCGGTATGTCAATCCAGTTACCTATCTTGGATTCGAGATAGGGGAGGATCTGTGCTTCGGCCCGATGGTCATGAAACTTGCTGACAGGGTGACCAGCTCGTTTTCGCGGGTCACATCTGTTGTCCGGCGTGATTGCGGACTCCGTGGTTCTATCGTACGAACCATCTATCGAGGTGTGTGTGAGTCAATCATGACCTACGGGGCCTCCATCTGGGCCCCCGTTGTCCGCCCCAGGCTGTTTAGGACACTTTCGGCGGCTCAGCGCACCTGTCTGCGTGCGGTCACACGTGCGTATCGCACAGCGGGTGTTGAGTCGCTACAGGTGATAGCTGGGGTCTTCCCCGCCCGTGTGCTTTGTGACCTCCGAGCCAGGACGTTCCAAGCAACATCTGAGGTTCGGCGGGATGCACACCGGGAGGCTCTGGCATCCTGGCAGACTTTGTGGGCGACTTCACGGCGTGGCCGGACTACTCATGGGTTCTTCCCGGATGTGACTCGACGCATGGCAGTCCCATTCTTTGACTGGTCACATTACAGTGTACATTTCCTCACGGGCCATGGCAATTTTAAATCACTTTTGTACAAGTGGGGAAAGGCCTTCTCTCCTCACTGCGATACCTGTGGTGAGCTTGAGACCTCTTCTCATGTTCTGCTCGAGTGCCCCGGCACACTAGCAGAAAGAGAATCCTTCCAGGACCAGTATCGCGAGTTGGGTTGTGTCTGGACTCAGGAGTGCATGGTGTGCAGTGCAGCGGCATGCAAGTTGTTTGTTGAGTACTGTAATTGTCTTGGAGTCCTTCGTGAGGACTATGTTGCTGTCAATCAATGACCTTAGAGCACTCCACCTGGGTATGCTGACTCTAGGGGCCCTAAGGCCTAGACCCTTCTTCTTTCTTCTTTCTACCTTCATCCTTTCTTTCTCCTACCATCGTTCAGGCAGTCTTTCTGCCTGTTCTCCATTCTCCTTTATTCCAGCATTATTCCTCTCTGGCCTTCTGCCTTGTGATCCCTTCTCCACTGGCCTTCTGCCCTCAGTCCCTTCCTTCCAATTCCCTTCATTCCTCCTCACCCCTCTGAGCAGGGGTTAGAATATGCCCAGGGTATGCTCTGCCTGTCGTACAAGGCGACTAAAAGGGCTGCCCCTTCCCTAGTCTGGACGAGAATGATCTTCGGCTAGTGTGGGAGGGGCCCTACCCCTCTAGGTTGGGGTTAGAATAGACCCAGGGTATGCTCTGCCTGTCGTAAAAGGCGACTAAAAGGGATGTCTCCCTCCTAGCCTGGACGAGACCGATCCTTGGCTATGTGTGGGAGACCCCCCCATAGCACCTCTTCTTTTCCTTACATTAAATTCTATCTGCTATGGTCCTTTTTTCTGGGAGACACTATTTCCATTGACTTTGCTTTGTGTCTCTCTCTCTCCTGTACACATGGTGATCCTGGTGATCCCCTTGACCTCTTTTTCTGTCGGCCTACTCTTGGTCACTCTTCTTGGTGGGATGCTATTGTTTCTGTTTTGGGAAGTCTTTCCGAAACGCCCTGGTTGGTTCCTATTCTGCCATGGGCCATGACTGGTATGTGAGTCTCTTGCATACCAGTCATGACCTGTGACACATAAGTTTCCTCCCGGGCATTTTCCAAGTCTCCTGGAGCGCTGAGGAGTACGTCCGGGCGTTTTGTGCTTGCAGCTGTTGCTTGCAGCTTCTGCTTGCACATGTAAATCCGCCCACGTCCCGCCGGAACTGTTGCACTTGTGTGTGCACTTGTGTCACACTTGTGTAGCAGGCCAAAGCTTCGATGAGGCGCTGCAGGCAAATTGACAGTGGGGTTCCTAGATAGTGCTGCAGCCCCGTTAGCCGAATTTGCCCCTTTGGGGATCTGGTGTCGGTGGGGCTCAGCATTGAGCGATAGAAGCTGAGTTCATGTCCCTATCTACTATCTAGCGAAACCACTGCCAAGGGAACGGGCTTGGAAAAATTAGCGGGGAAAGAAGACCCTGTTGAGCTTGACTCTAGTCTGGCACTGTAAGGAGACATGAGAGGTGTAGAATAAGTGGGAGACGGTGGGTTTCGGCTTGTCCGCTCGACTGTGAAATACCACTACTTTCATCGTTTCCTTACTTACTCGGATGGGCGGAGAGCGTGCCTGTCGTTGTTTCACTCCGGCAGGCCGGTGTTTTTGCGCCAAGCGTCCGAGGGTTGTCAGCATGTGACGTGCCTGGTCCAGTGCCAGAAGAAGAAACTTTTGATTGTAACCAATTCCAACACTGCACTGTCACTGTCACATCACTGAACAGAAGACACGAGCTCACCAACAGAGTAGAGACACGACCTCACCAACAGAAGAAAGATACGACCTCACCAACAGAAGGAAGGAAGACACGACCTCACCAACACTCTCTACAGTTTTGCAGGAAGATCTATCTTATTCCATAGCTCTTGTTCCACATCAGTCTCAACTCTTCTTCACTTTCTTGGTCAGAACGACTGGTCAGGGACCAGGCACACTGTCTACTGAAGGCACATCGGCTTTAGTTGCAGAAAAAAGGACTCTTCTCCTGGGCCTTTGGACTCTCACACTGTGTATTACAGCTCAGAGACCCACCAGGAGCTGGGGGCCCTGACCGACCACACAGTTAGAAGAACCAATGGGACGGACATGTTTATCGGTTTGCAGATAAAAGCAACATTGATGAGGAAGAGTCACCTATGCACTAGGGCAACCAAAGGGACATGAACTCAGCTTCTATCGCTCAATGCTGAGCCCCACCGACACCAGATCCCCAAAGGGGCAAATTCGGCTAACGGGGCTGCAGCACTATCTAGGAACCCCACTGTCAATTTGCCTGCAGCGCCTCATCGAAGCTTTGGCCTGCTACACAAGTGTGACACAAGTGCACACACAAGTGCAACAGTTCCGGCGGGACGTGGGCGGATTTACATGTGCAAGCAGAAGCTGCAAGCAACAGCTGCAAGCACAAAACGCCCGGACGTACTCCTCAGCGCTCCAGGAGACTTGGAAAATGCCCGGGAGGAAACTTATGTGTCACAGGTCATGACTGGTATGCAAGAGACTCACATACCAGTCATGGCCCATGGCAGAATAGGAACCAACCAGGGCGTTTCGGAAAGACTTCCCAAAACAGAAACAATAGCATCCCACCAAGAAGAGTGACCAAGAGTAGGCCGACAGAAAAAGAGGTCAAGGGGATCACCAGGATCACCATGTGTACAGGAGAGAGAGAGACACAAAGCAAAGTCAATGGAAATAGTGTCTCCCAGAAAAAAGGACCATAGCAGATAGAATTTAATGTAAGGAAAAGAAGAGGTGCTATGGGGGGGTCTCCCACACATAGCCAAGGATCGGTCTCGTCCAGGCTAGGAGGGAGACATCCCTTTTAGTCGCCTTTTACGACAGGCAGAGCATACCCTGGGTCTATTCTAACCCCAACCTAGAGGGGTAGGGCCCCTCCCACACTAGCCGAAGATCATTCTCGTCCAGACTAGGGAAGGGGCAGCCCTTTTAGTCGCCTTGTACGACAGGCAGAGCATACCCTGGGCATATTCTAACCCCTGCTCAGAGGGGTGAGGAGGAATGAAGGGAATTGAAAGGAAGGGAGGGCAGAAGGCCAGTGGAGAAGGGATCACAAGGCAGAAGGCCAGAGAGGAATAATGCTGGAATAAAGGAGAATGGAGAACAGGCAGAAAGACTGCCTGAACGATGGTAGGAGAAAGAAAGGATGAAGGTAGAAAGAAGAAAGAAGAAGGGTCTAGGCCTTAGGGCCCCTAGAGTCAGCATACCCAGGTGGAGTGCTCTAAGGTCATTGATTGACAGCAACATAGTCCTCACGAAGGACTCCAAGACAATTACAGTACTCAACAAACAACTTGCATGCCGCTGCACTGCACACCATGCACTCCTGAGTCCAGACACAACCCAACTCGCGATACTGGTCCTGGAAGGATTCTCTTTCTGCTAGTGTGCCGGGGCACTCAAGCAGAACATGAGAAGAGGTCTCAAGCTCACCACACAACCAAAGGGACAGTGACAATCTCATTAATCCAGTTGTGTTCA
>CAOJWK010000351.1:30000-55000 GCA_948455865.1 Conomelus anceps
TAGTACCAGACATAACAATAGACAAAATAGATACAACATTAGATCAAATACATACAGCAAAAATAGATACACAAGACAGGTGGAGAGAGAATCAAGGTACAAACATTTGGGGAAATTGCCCAAATGAAGTGATGTTTCCAAGAGAAAGGACTGGAGAAGTTAGTGGGGATAGAAGCGGAGCACCGACATCTAGCAACTGGAGGACCAGCATGATTGATGGGGCAATGGGAGGCTTGGACAGGAAGTGGAAACCGAAGTTTGCGGCACTCCTTGGCAAAGCTGAGAATACATTGCGGCGGCTTCAACATGGAATGAACTTGGAAGTGCGCGAATTTGAGGAACTGGTAAATTCAGCCCACAGTATGATGACTGAACAGCGAGGACCATTACGAGCGGGAAAGCCTAGGAGAAGAATGAATGCCAACAATGACCCAGTGAAACTGCGCAACATTGGTAAGCGAAGGGAATATGCTCGAACCCAGGAGCTGTATCATCAAAACCCCAGGCGATTGGCAGATTTAGTTGTTGAGGATGATTTTTCACTCCTCCATGATGATGCTGCTGATGCAGGGAGAGACAACAAACAACCATTGGAAGAACTGTACAAAATGTACAGTGAGCTGTGGGGGAAAGCAGCAAAATGTGAGATGTCCACAGACCTCCAAGGTGAAGAACACAATATAAATGATGTTCTGACTGCATTTAGTGAGAAGGAGATTCTTGACCGTGTCAAGAGAATGAAGAAGGGTGGGGCACCGGGACCTGATGGAGTGACTAGGACAGGTGTTCTGAAGTGCTTTGGCAGTCAACTTCTCCTCACAAAGATCTTTGCAGCTGTTACCCTGAGTGGGTATGTTCCTCAATCATGGAAGAGAAATCGCACAATTTTTATACCCAAGCCTAAGAAAGATCTGGCTAGGCCTGACTCATGGAGGCCTCTTACTATAGGATCATTGATCTATAGAATCTATGCAGGACTACTAGAGAAGCGCATCAGGAAAGTGGCTAAAATAGATGTGCGACAGCGAGGATTCCAGCCAGGCCAGGGCTGCCAAATCAACTGTGCAGCCTTGGACTGTGCACTTCGGGTAGGCAGAGGTGGACGTCCAGTGTGTGGGGCCATATTAGATATGTGTAAGGCCTTTGATATGATTCCGCACCAGGCAATTATGGATGCTTTAGTGGGTAAGGGTATGCCGGCAGAACTTGTGATGCTGATGGAGAGGATCTACCAGGGAGGAACTACTACAATAGGTAGGGGTGGAAGAGAGCTCCCATTGCAAAGAGGTGTGAAACAGGGAGATCCGTTGTCTGCCCTCCTGTTCAACTTGGTAATTGATGGTGTTTTTGGAGTGGCACAGGGGGATACAGAGGGCAAATGTGCCCTAGGCTACGCTGATGATATCATTCTTTTAAATGAGTCCATCGAGGCACTACAGGCACAACTGGGGGCGGTTGAGGCTTTTATGTCCAGTGTTGGCCTCCAGCTAAATGCATCAAAGTGCCGCGTTTTCAGCATAGGCCAATACAAGAGGCAATATATCGTTGAAGCGCCGGAAATTCGTCTCAGCAATGGCAAGGTCCTGACTCCTCTGAATGCTGATGAGAGGTTCACATATCTTGGTGTACAGTTTACTTTGGCGGAGGGGATGGATACAGCTGGAAATGTTGAGGCAATGATAAGGGCTGCTGAGCGGGTGCGTGTACTCAAATTGAAACCACGACAGAGACTTGACCTCCTCTTTACTTATATCACACCGCGATATTACCATTCACTAAGTATAGGTGAGGCAAGTGTGGCCACATTGAGGATGGCAGACACCAAATTGCGACAAATTGTGAAGGACTTCCTACACCTACATCGGATGACGCCGGATTCATTATTTTATTCTAGGAAGCGTGATGGGGGATTAGGACTTCCGCGGCTGGTGAATCAGATATCATTGGGAGGAGTTCGTGCAGCTTGGCAATTGCGTCGACTGAGTCACCCACCATTCGAATACTTCAAGAGCTTGGATAAACGGGGGTGGAAGAATGTGCAGCACAGAATGGAGGCACTACAGATGAAAGCAAATCAGGAGCCTAAGTTTGCAGATTATGAAAGGATCAAGCAACACTTCAAGAACACTGAAATTGAAAGATGGTGCGAACTGGGACCAACTGGTCATGGTGCGGAGAGTTTCCACAATTCAAGAGAGAGCAATATATGGTTGTATTATGACAATATTCTTAAAGATACAACCTATATCAATGCTCTCAAACTGCGGACAAATACGTTGGGCACAAATGAGGCTCTCAGGAGGGAGGATCAAGCAAGGCCTGTGATGTGCAGACGATGCAAGCGTGAACCTGAGACACTGGGCCACATCTCAGGACATTGTCCCTGGGGTAGGGCACAACGGATTCGTCGACATGACAACATCAAGGAAAAACTAGTGCGCACTATCCAGAGGATGAATAAAGATATGAGGGTTGGTGTTGAACAGAGCTTTATGTCAGATGATGGTGAACGATTGCGACCAGATATTGTGGTCAGTGGTGGTGGCAATACATATATAGTGGATGTCACAGTAAGAGAGGAAAATGGAGCCTCACTACTTAATGCAGCCAAGGAGAAAGAGATAAAATATGAGGCAATCAGGAGAGTAGTTGGTGAGAGTTTTAAGACAACTGTAGCTACAGTGTTGCCTATTGTGATAGGTGCGAGAGGAGCGATGCCACCAAGAACGCTGGAAGCCTTAAAAAGGCTTAGCATCGACAATAGGAGAGGGCTAAGTGCTATGGCGCTTGATGCAATGACATCTACTCTTAAGCTGACACTTGACCACATAGACATGTCAACACGTTCCTGATTAACCCATCCCTCCAAGCCTGCATCCGATGTTCTATGGTTAGGTGTAGTTTGCTATAATATTACATATTATATTAAATAATAAAATTGTGACTAGCTAAGATAATGAGCATATCTAGCTTCAAAGTTGTGTTAATATTGACGACTGTATATTATGGAATTGGATAACTTTTAAACAAATTTACTAGTCTAAATGGTAGGATAACTTCTAAATTAAAATTGAAATGTAAAAATATTAGTATTTAGTCTTTCATAAACTGTGATATAAAATTAAATTAATGTTTTATTGTTAAAGACGCGGGGAACCTCACCGGGTAAGGGAGTGTAGGTGTTGTAAACACTGCCAAGCTCTGTGAGTAAGTGAACCCAATCAGTTCAATGTGGCCCGAGAGGAGGGGGCACATTGAACAAGCGAAATAAAATGAGAATAAACCAAATTAGCTTTAAATAAATTTTGATACGACTACCATCTAGTCAATATTGGGTTAAATAAACAAGCTTTAAAACAAATTACATCTAGTCAATGTTAGGGTTTAAATGTTAAATTTTGTGTTAGAACTAAAATAAATATAATTGTTTAATAAATTTAAATTGTTGGTTAAATAATGTCTAAATAGTATGATTAGAGTGTTAAATTGAGTGACTTGATTCTCACCTTGTTCCTGGTCCTGGTCCATGTGTTGACTAGTGCATCCTGACAATCACTGTTTCCTGGAATCCTGGAATCCTGCATCTGGAATAAAGAATAGAAATTATTATTGAAGAATCTAAATCATAATGCAAAATCCTAATCATCCTGTCAAATCCTAATACCTATTCTTCCACAGTATACCTTGTTCAGCCTAAACTTAACCTAAGCCTAAGACTTAGTACTACCTCAACCTAATACTTACCTCACCTTATCCTAATACTTACCTCACCTTATCCCAATACTTACCTTACCTTAACCCAATACTGACCCAATACTTACCTTAACTTATCCTAATACTTACCTTAACTTATCCTAATACTTACCTTACCTTATCCTAATACTTACCTTATCTTAACCTAATACCTATCAATATCTTATCCTAATACTTACCTTACCTTATCCTAATACTTACCTCATCTCAACCTTATCCCAGTACTCACCCTAAACCTACCTAAACCTAAAACTTAACCTAATCCTAAGGCTAGATACTTACCTTTCTAAACCTAGTATCTACCTACTTAATCCTAATAAGTACCTACCTGTCCTTAAACCTATATTAACCTAAACTTAACCTAATCCTAAACCTAATACTCACCTTGATACCTACCTTACCTTATCCATATACTTACTTCCTTATCCTCTTCCTTTAACAGATGTGATTGAAATAAGGGTGTTTTTAAGTTGACTATCCTATTAATTCTTGTACCTCTGATTTTCCTAAGGTTCCTCACCATGCTGTTCCCTACACTTATACCTATGTTGCATCCAAATTATTATACACTTACATGGATAGGTACAAGCCTTAAATGGCCACGGGGATAAGGGTTCAGCGGTACCCGTGCTAAAATGAGACACGAAAAACCGTTACCACGGGAGTTGGGAGCCCCCTTCCTGCTTACCCCAGCAGGAGGGCCCAACAGGGAGTTGGCAGAAAGCCGCTCTTGGTGTAGGAATCGTGGGGGCAGTGGTGGATAGTAAGGGACGTATTAAAAGAAACAGTGAGAATCGAAAATAATGGACAGATCAGAAAAATAGACCAAGACAATAAAATTAAAAATAGTAAATTAAAAATAGTAACTGATGTTGAAACCAAGCATACTAACTTTGACAAAACAATTATTAATTCTTGACAGTGCTGATGGCACAAATAAAAGGAAAAAACGAGATCTTCAATGGCATACAATAATAACCTGTTCAGGGAATAGAGAATAGAAAAGAAGACAAAGAAATGGAAAGTCTATTACCCTAAGAAAAGGGAAAGAAACAGGCATGCCTGTCAATTCATTAGCCAAATGCCTCGTCATCTAATTAGTGAGATTCTCGTTAATCCATTCATGCGCGTCACTAATTAGATGACGAGGCATTTGGCTATTTTTTTTTTTTTTTTTTTTTTTTTTTTTTTTTTTTTTTTTTTTTTATGATTTCTCTTCGGGTTCGGAGACCTAATTTAGGCCTCCTGATTACACAGACAAAGCAATCACGCAATGTGATTTCTGCCCAGTGCTCTGAATGTCAACGTGAAGAAATTCAAGCAAGCGCGGGTAAACGGCGGGAGTAACTATGACTCTCTTAAGAGAGGCGGCCATTTTGGTTGCCATTCAGCGTGGTGAGCGCGCAGACTGTGCCAGGATAATGAACTACACGCTGTTTTATGAGGCTCCTGCAGGTTGTCATCGCACACAGGAGTCCATCAAGAAAATGCGACAGCGTGTGGTCTACAAGAAGTTGGTCGACGATTTCATGGCCAACCCCATCACTATCCCGGCAGGTGCTTTCATCGCCCGTTCTCCTCGGCCTCTTGGCCGACCTGCTGCATCAACACCTGGGCCTTCAACACCAGGTCGTCTTGCTGCACCGACTGACGAGGGACAACAGCGTAGTCCAGCATTGACTCGGCCGCAGCCTCCTCCACAAGATCCACCAGTTGACATTCCATCTGTCGAATTGGTTAAGGAGGATTTGCCAGCCGTTGCTGGTCTCGACATTTCGGGCGCATGTGAGCTGCCTCAGGCTGTACAGCCTGAGGAGGTGTCTCTGGCGCCCCATGGACTTGACGTGGGTGCAGGTGAGCTGCCCCAGGCCGTACAGCCTGGGGATGTGTCTCTGGCACCCAACAATACCGGACTTGACACCTTGGGGGCAGGAATAGTTATTCCTGTTCCCCCACTTCCGGACTTTCATCGTGTGGGTGCAGGTGAGCTGCCTCAGGCTTCACGGCCTGTCGACGTGTCTCTGGCACCCGCACCAACCATCCAGGACGTTTCTGTGGGCCGGTCGAGACCCGCCCGGGTAGCCATTGCACCACCAGCAGGACAAATTGCACAACACCAGCCGCATCAGCACGAGGAGGTGCCTGCTCCCCAGTCGTTCCGGGGGCGAAGATTCCAGCTGCGGCCAGATGACTTTCCCCCTCTGGAGCCGGCTGGTGGTGGACACCCTCTCCAGCCTCAACATCGGCATTTTCCTGAGCTGGGAGAGCCAGTATTTTTCATGGGCTACCGTCCTGCATCCTACCCACTCACATCTACCAAGGACATCGGAGTGGCTGTCCTGCAAAAGCTCCAGGGTCTGCTTCCGTCTTTGGAGCAGCTGCATGTATGGGGCAGTCAGCAGCTTATTTTTGTCATTAATGCCTTGGTTGCGGGTGACCACGATCTGGCTTTTGACCAGCTGCGTGAGTGGGTGGATATTATTGCACCGGCTGAGGATGCTGTCATCGGGGGAACCAGAAGGAAGCCGCGTAAGAGAGTGGAAGAGAACATCAGTCGAGCAAAGCGCAGGGCTGCATTTTACGGTGCAGTCCAGGATGCTTGGCGCGTGAACCGTTCCCGAACTGCCCGAGCAGTGCTTTCTGGTGAAGAGGCACTGCGTTCTGCAGTTATGCCGGGGGCCAAAACTCGACTCCCATTCTCTCCAAGGCAGATGTTTAACTTCTGGGAGCCGCTCTTCACTGCTCGTTCTTGTGAGGTGAGCGCTCCTGAAGCCCGTGACACTCCACCGTCACTCTGGTCTCTCTGGTGGCCAGTGACTCCAGCTGAGGTACGGTCAGCTCATGTGCCGCTATCATCTGCGGCTGGTCCGGACAGAATCTCTCCATGCATGTGGGCAGCCTGTCCAGCCACTGTTAAGCTGGCTCTCTTCAATGTCTTGTTGGTGCTGCAGGCTGTCCCGGTAACGTTAGCAGGAGCGTACACCATATTTATTCCGAAGGGTGATAAACCAGCGGACCCCTCCCAGTTCCGACCCATCACAGTGTCATCGGTCATATTGAGGCATTTTCACAAAGTTTTGGCTGCACGTTTGAGAAGAGTAGGTATCGTCAGTGATTTCCAGCGGGCGTTCGAGGACGGTTGTCTGGAAAACACCTCAGCACTTTCGGCCTGTCTCCATCATGCCCGCTCTAACCTCAAGCAGCTTCATGTGGCCTCACTCGACATCGCTAAGGCCTTTGACACTGTGTCTCATCAGGCCCTAATTCGGGTGCTGGGGGATCTTGGGGTTCCGCCCCCCTTTGTACGCTACCTGCAAAACGTTTACGGACTGTCAACAACTACTCTGCGGCTAGGCCGGCACAGGTCGGCCCTGCTGTCAGTTGGACGAGGAGTCAGGCAGGGGGACCCTATGTCCTCCTTCTTGTTCTGTCTGGCCATTGATGCGGTCCTCAAGCGGGTTCCATCATCCATCGGATACCCAATTGGATCGGAGCGCCTCCAACATCTGGCCTATGCTGACGATGTGCTGCTGTTTGCGTCTACAGTACCGGGGCTTCAGATGGCGATCTCTTCTTTTGCCTTGGCAGCGGAGGGGTTTGGCTTATTGCTAAACCCCAGTAAATGCCTCACCCTGTCATTAATTCCTGGTGGCAAAACAAGGAAGACAAAGATCATCACTGAAGCCATGTTCCGGATGCCCGATGGCCGAGAACTTCAGGCAGCATCGACTACCACGGTCTTCAAATACCTGGGTGTGTTCTTTGCTCCTGGAGGAGCAAAATCGTGCAAAGTGGACCTGGAATTGCTTCTCGACAGGGTTTCCAAGGCTCCACTTAAGCCGCAGCAGCGTTTGTACATCGCCAGGGAGCACCTTGTCCCATCGCTGTATCATCAGCTCATTCTGGGACGAGTGACAACAGGCCTGCTCCGATCCATGGACGTCATCCTACGACGTGAGATCCGCAAGTGGCTAAGACTTCCTCATGACGCACCCCTCGGCTTTTTCCATGCCTCCTGCTCACAAGGGGGGCTGGGAGTGCCCTCTCTGGCGGCTGCTGTACCTCCACTGGTATTTTTACGTGTGAGGAAGCTATCCACCTCGTCGATTCCCATCTTTCGGCAGGTGTTTGGCACAGTTTTGATGCAGCGGCGGCTGGAGTGGGCATTGACAGTTTCCCGAGCCCTGGATCCGGCCTTTCCTGAGAGCACTGTACGGCCGCAGGATACCTACTTCAGAGATCTCCTATATGGCTCAAACGATGGCTACGAGCTCCGTGATGTGGAGCACGTTCCTGCCTCAACCGCCTGGCTTCGTAATGCATCTCTTGGCATTCCTGGTTCGGACTTTGTGGGGTATGTGCATACTCTTATTAATGCACTGCCCTCACGGATCCGTACCACTCGAGGCCAGCCAGGCGCTGATGTTCGCTGTCGTGCGGGCTGTATGCAGGCGGAGACCACATATCATTGTGTGCAAGTCTGCCCGAGAACTCATGGAGGACGGGTCCTGCGGCATGATGCTGTGGTAGCCGCTGTTGCTGCCTTTCTCCGCAAGAAGGATTGGCGAGTGCTCCGAGAGAAGATCATCGAGACCTCTGTAGGACGCCGTAAACCGGACATCATTGCTGGCATTGATGGAGACATGTCTTTTGTCCTTGATGTACAGGTGGTGTCTGGTGCGCGGCCCTTGCAGAGGTCCTATCAGGAGAAAAAGGCCTATTACGCCAATAACATCGATGTGATCCAGGCTGTGCGGCAGGAGTTTGGGCTGCAGCAAGACCGGAAGATTCCCGTGCGCCCCCTGACTATTTCGTGGAAGGGTGTTTGGCATCCAACATCTGCCAAAACCCTGACTGACCTTGGTGCCAGTCGGGCTATGTTGACACACCTTTCCACCAGAGTGCTGTGGGGGTCGCTTGTCAGTTTTAGGAGGTGGACATCAAGCACGCAACGAGCGACAAGAGGTGGCAGGAGACCTATCCCCCGTGCAGGGATAGGCTAGGAAGTTATTGCTTCCACCAGGTGACTCCCTTCCTTTGTGGTCACCTGGATCAAAGGATGTACACAGCCATCCGCTCTTTTTCTTGAACTGTAAGCACTCTGCATCCTTCTTTCAATTACTCTCTTTTTCCTCTTTTCAATTATAGTCTGTGCAATCAGGGGACCTAGATTAGGCCCCCGAACCCGATAAAAAAAAAAAAAAAAAAAAAAAAAAAAAAAAATAGCCAAATGCCTCGTCATCTAATTAGTGACGCGCATGAATGGATTAACGAGATTCTCACTGTCCCTATCTACTCAGTCTTGGTTCAGCAGTGGTCAGGTGAACATCTCCTAGAGCTCCTCTTGGCTGTTTTCCGCTTATCGCTTTGTATCTCGACTTTGGCTTGGAATTTCTTTGTGAAACTTCGTGAGTACACCCAGCTAGTGTTTCTGTTCATTCTCTTTTTTGTTTCATCCAAATCGGATAATATTTACACTTTTTATTGAAGTTTTAAAATTTACTTAGAAAATTTAACCTAGTTAGGCTTGTTTTGTTTCACTCCTCAAGTGTTTTCGGGCACTTAGAGTGCGAATTTTGTTTTGAAATTTGCACAGCTTGTTCCTCTGGGCTTCCTGCCCATTTCAAGCTTTGTTTCATTCAAATCGAATTATAATTTAAATTTTTAGAGCGTTTTTTATTTTTTTCTATTTCCGTCTCACTTTGCCGTCTGTCGATCTGCACTAAAACCGTTTTTTCAAGTACTTAAACTTTGAATTTTGTTTTGAAATTAGACAAATAGATAGATTAAAAGCTAATTAAAGGTTTGACACCAGTAACATTAAAATCGGTTCATAAATAATCCAGTAATTTAGCTTCAAATTTTCGCAAATTTTTTTCAATTTTTTTATATTTTCGGAGTTGAATTTAAACTAGTTATAGTTCGAATTCTGCCTTGAAACTGTAGAGTAATAGAAGTCACCCCACTATAGTTCAATAACAATTATCCGATTTCAAATATCTAGTGTTTGAGTAAAGTTATTTGAGTTTAAATTTGTACCCAGGTGTTAACCTAAAAGTACATAGTTCTTATTTTTTTATTTTCTTTTCACCCATATTTAAGTACCTTCCCCTCGTATTTCAGAGCTGTAACTTAATAGGCACCCTTTGCTAGTCCCCCTTATGGGGTAGCAATTTATTTCATTGAAATTGGTTGATTGGTTCTCCAGATATTTAAGTTTCGGTTTCAGTTTAGTTTTTAAATATCCGCTCACTTTGCCGTCTGTCGACCTTCACTAAATCTTGAATTGAATATTTAATCTTCCGAATTTTATTCTTGAACTTCATAAATAGATAGGTAAAGAGCCACTTAAAAGTTTGGTACTAGGTACATTCGAATTGGTTCATAAATAACCAAGTTATTTAGCTTCGAAATTTGATCAATTTTTAATTTAAATTTTTTTTTTCTCTCTTGAAAATTTAATATTTTCAGAGCTTAATTTAGCCTGGTTATAGTTCGAATTCTGCCTTAAAATCATAGAGTAATAGAAGTCACCACCCCATAGTTCCATAGCAATTATCCGATTTCAAATAGCTAGTGTTTAAATCAAGTTATTTGAGTTTAAATTTGTAGCCAGGTGTTAACCTAAAAGTTCACAGTTCTTATTTTTATTTTCTCTTCACCCATATTTAAGTACATTCCCCTAGTATTTTAGAGCTGTAACTTCATAGGCACCCTCTGCTAGTCCCCCTTATGGGGTAGCAATTTATTTGAGTCAAATTAGTTGAATAATTCTCCAGATATTTAAGTTTTAGTTCAGTTTAGTTTTCAAATATCCGCTCACTTTGCCGTCTGTCGACCTTCACTAAATCCTGAATTGAATATTTAATCTTCCGAATTTTATTTTTGAACTTCATAAATAGATAGATAAAGAGCCACTTAAAAGTTTGGTACTAGGTACATTCGAATTGGTTCATAAATAACCAAGTTATTTAGCTTCGAAATTTGATCAATTTTTAATTTAATTTTTTTTTTCTCTTGAAAATTTAATATTTTCAGAGCTTAATTTAGCCTGGTTATAGTTCGAATTCTGCCTTAAAATCATAGAGTAATAGAAGTCACCACCCTATAGTTCCATAGCAATTATCCGATTTCAAATAGCTAGTGTTTAAATCAAGTTATTTGAGTTTAAATTTGTAGCCAGGTGTTAACCTAAAAGTTCATAGTTCTTATTTTTATTTTCTTTTCACCCATATTTAAGTACCTTCCCCTAGTATTTTAGAGCTGTAACCTCATAGGTACCCTCTGCTAGTCCCCCTTATGGGGTAGCAATTTATTTGAGTCAAATTAGTTGAATAGTTCTCCAGATATTTGAGTTTTAGTTCAGTTTTAGTTTTCAAATATCCGCTCACTTTGCCGTCTGTCGACCTTCACTAAATCTTAAATTTGAATATTTAATCTTCCGAATTTGATCTTAAAAGTTCACGAGTAGATAGGAAAAGAGCTGCTTAATAGTTTGGTGCTAGTAACATTAAATTTGGTTCATTAATAACAAAGCTATTTAGCTTTAAATTTTGCCTAATATTTTCATTTCTTCCAATATTTGATAGCATAAAATCCATTTTTTTTTTTTTGTTTTTTTTGTAAATTTAATCCTACAACTTCAATCGAAGTTTGTATAGATTCGTCTTGAGTAGCAAATTCCAAATCCGTTTTCAAATTTGAAATCAGCCCATTCTCTCAAAAGTTACATAAGTTTAAATTTGATAATTATCCATTTTTCATCTAGCCTACCAGGTACTTTTCCATAACACAGTCTCTGGCCAGTTTAGCTGGTCAGGTCATCACCCCCAGCCGCCCTCATTGTGGTCAACTTTCTCCTTTCTTCCCTGCACTGTGACAGCCTTCCCTCTCACTCACACTCATTGGAACTGAAATCTTTTAGACTTCTAATATACACCCAACTTCTACTTCTTGAATAAGAATATTATTTTTCTTTCCTGTCCTTCTTAATCCAATATTATTGAATAGGTGATTGAATTAAATATTTAAATAGTCTTAGCTATACATTGAATATTTTAACCTTTTTATCCAGTTTGTAGTTTCAGGACATCTCATCTTTATTTCTTCAGTTTACTTATTGTAGTTACTGCAGCCAGTGTCAGGACTACTGTCAGTTCAACTGCATTAGGCCTTCTAAGTCTATCTTTTCTTTTTTCTCTTTTCCCTTTTTATCTTACTCTATCTTACTTATCTTACTCTCTCTTTCATTCTTTCATCCTCCAGCTCTATCCTTGAGGATTCCTCACTGTAAATTCCCTTTTTTGTCACTTAACTGAGCTATTTATTGCCAATAATCAAGTAAAGAAAAATCTAATTCAATTACTCATGCCTTAAGCATTAGTCTCAGCTAATAGTAAATTTTATTTTATTAATTTTCATTTCCTGAATGATGCCTTAAGCAGTTCCTCAAGTATCTGACTCCACTCTAATATTAAAGGCAACCTTGGTTAGTGCTCAAGCATCTGACACCTGTCTCCTGGTTCTTCCTCTAAGCAGCTTTACTGTCATAAGACATTACCATTAAAGTTGTCCTTGGTTAGTGCCCTCAGCATCTAGCACCTGTTCTTAGTTTATTATATTAGCAGCCTCACTGTCACCAGTACTACTTGTTGCTTACTTGCCTTCTGAGTAAGCTATTTTTCAATCTCATCAAAAACTTTTAACTAACCTTGTTCAGTGCTTCAGGCACCTGACTGAAGTCAGCTCTGTGTAGGCTTTCTTTTTCTACTTCTAATCTATATTTTCTCAAAATTTCGGGTTGCACAACCAGTCCACTGCTAACACTTCTGTCTATTGAGTTGGTTCCTGAGTGCTGCCATGGCAGGCACATCAGAGGCAGCAGTGCAGGGCAGCGAGGTGAGCATGAGCCCACCTGAGGGGCCCACCCCAAGTGTATTCGAGGCGGCCCTCACACGGCTTGACAATGGAGAACTTGAGGGATACGGTCAGGCAAGGGTGGGGATCCGCTCTCTCAGGACTGGGGCTCAGGGCAAGGCAGAGGTGTTAACCAGATACCTTTCATCTGACGACATAAAGAAGTCGCTCTCCATAGCCAAGCGTGACCATATAAATGGTATTGCTAACGAGCTGGTCAATATGATTGGGGAGCTGTCGGAGTTTTCCTCTTTTCTCCTTGGAAAACTGGCGGCCGGCCCAACAACATCTGGGGTTGGCATTTCCGCTGAGGAAGTGACCAACATCGTGAAGACCCAGTTGGAGGGTCTTACTGGACTGACCACAGCTGTTCGCGACTCTGTCGCAAAGGTTGAGGGTCAAGTGGCCACAGTTGAGGAGAAGGTGGTGGCTTCGGCTGCCTCGTCGTCATATGCCGCAAAGGCGGCCTCAAAGCCGGGCCTTGATTGCCCGCCGATCCGGGGGCCAATGGGTGTGTCAATACATCCTAGGCCAAAGGACACCACTGTCCTTATGTATCCCACGGAGGATACTGATGCGTGGACCCAAGTGGCCACACGTCGTGCCCTCCGTAAGGCCGTGGTTCCTGGATCCTCTGGGCTACAGGTGATTTCCTGCAGGAATATTGCCAATAAGGGTCTGGCAGTCGAGGTTGCTGATTCTCGACAGGCTGCTCAGCTGTCGGCTTTGCCGGCACTGAAGGAGAATGGACTTCGCTCTGCTGCCCCAAAGGTGAGCCTTCCCAGGCTGAAACTGTATGATGTTCCGGTGGGTCAAAATGATGAGGAGCTCAGGAAGGCCCTTCTCTCCCAGAACTTCTCTACGAGAAACGATGGTGAGCAGATTGTGGCCTCAGTCAAGATTGTGGGACGCAAGTCCCTTGATCAAGACACTGAAGCCCTCTTCCTCGAGGTTCAGCCTGCAACTCGCACTCTGTTCTTGGAGAAAGGAAGATTGTTTGTTGGCTGGGGGAACTGCCGTGTGGTAGATATGTTCATGCCACTTCGGTGCATTGGCTGTCTTGCCTACGGCCATAGGTCCAGTTCGTGTAAGTTGCCCCGTGCGTGCATGCACTGCGGGGGAGCTGGACACATAAGTTCCGCATGTCCTGCAAAAGCTCAGCCCCCGACCTGCATAAACTGCAAAAGGGCTGGTACTGACTCTGCGCACTCCTTGAGAAGTGGTGAATGCCCCTCCTACAGGCGTGCGGTGAATCGACTTGTCCGCTCAACCAATTATGACGGTTGAGTGCATACGCATAGGCTCAGTAAACACAGGTCGTGCTAGGGCTGGTCATGAGCTTGCTGTCAGGCATGCGCGTGACCTGAATCTGGATGTTCTTCTTGTTCAAGAGCCATACAATGCCAATGGAAGGGTCGTTAGCATGAGCGGGGAGCGGGTCTTCGGAACCGTAGCTGCAGCTGCAGTAAGGCAGTGGTCCTGCGTTCTTGTTTTCAATCCGTCGTTGTGTGTGGCCCTGGTCAATCAAGCATCTTCCACACACTGTGTCTGTGTAGAGGTGGGTCTCGGCGAGCTACGACTCAACCTGGCCAGCTTATACTGTCAGTTCCGCAGTCCTATCGGTCCGTTTCTTGACGAGCTCCGACTCTGTATCCGAACTGTTGGTTCGGACAGGTTCATAGTTGGGGCGGATCTGAACGCTCGGTCGAATCTGTGGTTCTCCCCTCCCACCACGTGGGCAGGGGGCGAGCGTGGCCGTCTGGTTGAGGACTTCCTCAACGAGGCATCCTTGCTGGTCCTCAATCAACCATCACCTCTCACAACATTTCAAGGCCCCCGTGGAGCATCAAACATTGATGTCTTTCTGGCATCTGAGGAGTGCTCGGCAAATGTCTCTTCCTGGGTGCTGCATGACCTCATCTGCTCTGATCATAGGATCATGTCTATTGACTACCTGTGGTCATCAGATGGACCCGTTTCTGCCCCCCCCACTCGTTTCCTCATGTCAAGGGCCAACTGGCCCCTGTTCGATAGAACCTTGATGGAGGGAGTGGAGGAGCTTGGCGGAGATGGCGACCTCTCCGAGGCCGTGGGCCGGCTAACCCAGGTTGTCATGACGGCTGCCAGACGTGCGATCCCTGTAGCGAAACCTGGTCTGAATCTGCGGGGATGGTGGTCAGAGGAGCTCACCGTCCTCAATCGTCTCTGTCGTGCTGCCCGGCGGCGCTCTCAGCGGGTGATGCAGCCGGAGTTTAGGGAGCAGTTGGTTCGTGAGTACAGGGCTGCCAGACGGACCTTCAGGGCCGCTGTCAAGCGTGCAAAGTGGGTCCATTGGTGGGGCTTTATCACTACTGAGGGTAATCGTGACCCATGGGGCCTCGTTTACAAGCGGGTGATTCGGCAACGCACGGGCCATGTGCTTGGCACGGTTGTCAGGGGTGCTGAGCGAACGACTGGGATTGATGACACGCTTGAGGCTTTCCTTGAGTGTCTCCTGCCAGCTGATTTGGTTGCGAACGATGAGCAGGTGCATCGCGAGGCGCGTGCGCGGTATCAGTCTGTGGAGGGCTGCTCTCCGGCCATTGGTGCCTGGGATGAGCTGCTTGTAGATGAGGCTGTGTCCCGTCTGCGTAGTGGTAAGTCTCCAGGTGTTGATGGGGTCACTGGTGAGCTCCTGAAGCGTTCATGGCCGCGCATACGTCAAGAGGTGCATCGCATCTTCAACCTCTGCTTGCAGAGTGGTTCGTTCCCGGACCAGTGGAAGGTGGGTGACATCCGTCTCATTCCCAAGTCGGGAGTTCGGGATCCTTCTCTGGTTGGCTCTTTTCGCCCGATCACGCTGCTTTCCGGCTTCGGTAAGCTCCTCGAGAGAGTAGTCGATTCGCTGGTGCGGTCGGCCATCGACCGATCAGGTGGACTTCATCCCTCGCAGTTTGGATTCGTGCGAGGCAAGGGCACCATCGATGCTGTCAGGGAACTGGTCACCCACCGCGATGATCTGGGGACTGACAAGATTCTTGGCATCTTCCTGGACATCAAGGGGGCATTTGACAATGCTTGGTGGCCAGCAATTCTTGATGGACTCCGTCGGTTTAATGTACCTGCTGACGTTCTTCAGCTTGTGCGTAGCTACTTTGAGGGTCGTACTTCTTTTCTGCAGTATGGGGCTGTTCGCGCTGTGAGGTCAGTAACAAAGGGTTGTCCACAGGGCTATGTTCTGGGACCTCTGTTCTGGAACATCCTTTTGGATAGCTTGTTGAGGACGGATCTCGGTGAGGGTGTGAAATGTATTGCATATGCGGATGATTTAGCGCTTCTCGTCTCCGGACGAAGGCGCATTGATGTAGTTCAGCGGGCCAACCAGGCCCTCGATGCTGTATCCCTGTGGTGCACATCGATGCGGCTACGTTGTAGCGTTGAAAAATGTCAGATCATGAGTTTGCGTGGTGCAGCGTCATGTGCTCATCGGATCTTACTTGACGGCGCATACCTTCGGTATGTCAATCCAGTTACCTATCTTGGATTCGAGATAGGGGAGGATCTGTGCTTCGGCCCGATGGTCATGAAACTTGCTGACAGGGTGACCAGCTCGTTTTCGCGGGTCACATCTGTTGTCCGGCGTGATTGCGGACTCCGTGGTTCTATCATACGAACCATCTATCGAGGTGTGTGTGAGTCAATCATGACCTACGGGGCCTCCATCTGGGCCCCCGTTGTCCGCCCCAGGCTGTTTAGGACACTTTCGGCGGCTCAGCGCACCTGTCTGCGTGCGGTCACACGTGCGTATCGCACAGCGGGTGTTGAGTCGCTACAGGTGATAGCTGGGGTCTTCCCCGCCCGTGTGCTTTGTGACCTCCGAGCCAGGACGTTCCAAGCAACATCTGAGGTTCGTGTGTTATGGAAAAGTACCTGGTAGGCTAGATGAAAAATGGATAATTATCAAATTTAAACTTATGTAACTTTTGAGAGAATGGGCTGATTTCAAATTTGAAAACGGATTTGGAATTTGCTACTCAAGACGAATCTATACAAACTTCGATTGAAGTTGTAGGATTAAATTTACAAAAAAAACAAAAAAAAAAAAATGGATTTTATGCTATCAAATATTGGAAGAAATGAAAATATTAGGCAAAATTTAAAGCTAAATAGCTTTGTTATTAATGAACCAAATTTAATGTTACTAGCACCAAACTATTAAGCAGCTCTTTTCCTATCTACTCGTGAACTTTTAAGATCAAATTCGGAAGATTAAATATTCAAATTTAAGATTTAGTGAAGGTCGACAGACGGCAAAGTGAGCGGATATTTGAAAACTAAAACTGAACTAAAACTCAAATATCTGGAGAACTATTCAACTAATTTGACTCAAATAAATTGCTACCCCATAAGGGGGACTAGCAGAGGGTACCTATGAGGTTACAGCTCTAAAATACTAGGGGAAGGTACTTAAATATGGGTGAAAAGAAAATAAAAATAAGAACTATGAACTTTTAGGTTAACACCTGGCTACAAATTTAAACTCAAATAACTTGATTTAAACACTAGCTATTTGAAATCGGATAATTGCTATGGAACTATAGGGTGGTGACTTCTATTACTCTATGATTTTAAGGCAGAATTCGAACTATAACCAGGCTAAATTAAGCTCTGAAAATATTAAATTTTCAAGAGAGAAAAATAAAAATTAAATTAAAAATTGGGCAAAATTTGAAGCTAAATAACTTGGTTATTTATGAACCAATTCGAATGTACCTAGTACCAAACTTTTAAGTGGCTCTTTATCTATCTATTTATGAAGTTCAAAAATAAAATTCGGAAGATTAAATATTCAATTCAGGATTTAGTGAAGGTCGACAGACGGCAAAGTGAGCGGATATTTGAAAACTAAACTGAACTAAAACTTAAATATCTGGAGAATTATTCAACTAATTTGACTCAAATAAATTGCTACCCCATAAGGGGGACTAGCAGAGGGTGCCTATGAAGTTACAGCTCTAAAATACTAGGGGAATGTACTTAAATATGGGTGAAGAGAAAATAAAAATAAGAACTGTGAACTTTTAGGTTAACACCTGGCTACAAATTTAAACTCAAATAACTTGATTTAAACACTAGCTATTTGAAATCGGATAATTGCTATGGAACTATGGGGTGGTGACTTCTATTACTCTATGATTTTAAGGCAGAATTCGAACTATAACCAGGCTAAATTAAGCTCTGAAAATATTAAATTTTCAAGAGAGAAAAAAAAAATTTAAATTAAAAATTGATCAAATTTCGAAGCTAAATAACTTGGTTATTTATGAACCAATTCGAATGTACCTAGTACCAAACTTTTAAGTGGCTCTTTACCTATCTATTTATGAAGTTCAAGAATAAAATTCGGAAGATTAAATATTCAATTCAAGATTTAGTGAAGGTCGACAGACGGCAAAGTGAGCGGATATTTAAAAACTAAACTGAAACCGAAACTTAAATATCTGGAGAACCAATCAACCAATTTCAATGAAATAAATTGCTACCCCATAAGGGGGACTAGCAAAGGGTGCCTATTAAGTTACAGCTCTGAAATACGAGGGGAAGGTACTTAAATATGGGTGAAAAGAAAATAAAAAAATAAGAACTATGTACTTTTAGGTTAACACCTGGGTACAAATTTAAACTCAAATAACTTTACTCAAACACTAGATATTTGAAATCGGATAATTGTTATTGAACTATAGTGGGGTGACTTCTATTACTCTACAGTTTCAAGGCAGAATTCGAACTATAACTAGTTTAAATTCAACTCCGAAAATATAAAAAAATTGAAAAAAATTTGCGAAAATTTGAAGCTAAATTACTGGATTATTTATGAACCGATTTTAATGTTACTGGTGTCAAACCTTTAATTAGCTTTTAATCTATCTATTTGTCTAATTTCAAAACAAAATTCAAAGTTTAAGTACTTGAAAAAACGGTTTTAGTGCAGATCGACAGACGGCAAAGTGAGACGGAAATAGAAAAAAATAAAAAACGCTCTAAAAATTTAAATTATAATTCGATTTGAATGAAACAAAGCTTGAAATGGGCAGGAAGCCCAGAGGAACAAGCTGTGCAAATTTCAAAACAAAATTCGCACTCTAAGTGCCCGAAAACACTTGAGGAGTGAAACAAAACAAGCCTAACTAGGTTAAATTTTCTAAGTAAATTTTAAAACTTCAATAAAAAGTGTAAATATTATCCGATTTGGATGAAACAAAAAAGAGAATGAACAGAAACACTAGCTGGGTGTACTCACGAAGTTTCACAAAGAAATTCCAAGCCAAAGTCGAGATACAAAGCGATAAGCGGAAAACAGCCAAGAGGAGCTCTAGGAGATGTTCACCTGACCACTGCTGAACCAAGACTGAGTAGATAGGGACAGTGAGAATCTCGTTAATCCATTCATGCGCGTCACTAATTAGATGACGAGGCATTTGGCTATTTTTTTTTTTTTTTTTTTTTTTTTTTTTTTTTTTTTTTTTTTTTTTTTTTTTTCCTTTCGGGTTCGGGGCCTAATCTAGGTCCCCTGATTGCACAGGCTATAGTGGAGAAAAATGGAAACAGAGATGAATGAAAGAAGAATGCAGAGCGCTTGAAGTTAAAGGAAAAGATCGGATGGCTGTGTACATCCTTTATTTACAGGTGACCACAAAAGAAGGGAGTCACCTGGTGGAAGCAGTTGCTTCCTAGCCTATTCCTGCACGGGGAATAGGTCTTCTGCCACCTCTTGTCGATCTTTGCGTGCTCGATGACCACCTCCTAAAACTGACGAGCGACCCCCACAGCACTCTGGTGGACAGGTGTGTCAACATTGCCCGACTAGCACCAAGGTCAGTCAGGGTTTTGGCAGATGTTGGATGCCAAACACCCTTCCACGAGATAGTCAGGGGTCGCACGGGAATTTTTCTGTCCTGCTGCAGCCCAAACTCGTGTCGCACAGCCTGGATCACGTCGCTGTTATTGGCATAATAGGCCTTCTTCTCCTGATAGGACCTCTGCAAGGGCCGCGCACCAGACACCACCTGTACATCGAGGACAAAACACATGTCCCCATCAATGCCAGCAATGATGTCCGGTTTACGGCGTCCTACAGAGGTCTCGATGATCTTCTCTCGGAGCACTCGCCAATCCTTTTTGCGCAAAAAGGCAGCAACAGCAGCTACCACAGCATCATGCCGCAGGACCCGTCCTCCATGAGTTCTAGGGCAGACCTGCACACAGTGGTGCGTAGTCTCCACCTGCATACAGCCCGCACGACAGCGAACATCAGCGCCTGGCTGGCCTCTAGTGGTACGGATCCGTGAGGGCAGTGCATTAATAAGAGTATGCACATACCCCACAAAGTCCGAACCAGGAATGCCAAGAGATGCATTACGAAGCCAGGCGGTTGAAGCCGGAACGTGCTCCACATCACGGAGCTCGAAGCCATCGTTTGAGCCGTATAAGAGATCTCTGAAGTAGGTATCCTGCGGCCGTACAGTGCTCTCAGGAAAGGCCGGATCCAGGGCTCGGGAGACTGTCAACGCCCACTCCAGTCGCCGCTGCATCAGAACTGTGCCAAACACCTGTCGAAAGATGGGAATCGACGAGGTGGATAGCTTCCTCACACGCAAAAACACAAGTGGAGGTACAGCAGCAGCCAGAGAGGGCACTCCCAGCCCCCCTTGCGAGCAGGAGGCATGAAAAAAGCCTAAGGGTGCGTCGTGAGGAAGTCTGAGCCATTTGCGGACCTCTCGTCGTAGGATGACGTCCATGGATCGGAGCAGGCCTGTTGTCACTCGTCCCAGGATAAGCTGATGGTACAGCGATGGGACAAGGTGCTCCCTGGCGATGTACAAACGCTGCTGCGGCTTAAGTGGAGCCTTGGAAACCCTGTCAAGGAGCAATTCCAGGTCCACCTTGCACGATTTAGCTCCTCCAGGAGCAAAAAACACACCCAGGTATTTGAACACCGTGGTGGTTGATGCTGCCTGGAGTTCTCGGCCATCGGGCATCCGGAACATGGCTTCAGTGATGATCTTTGACTTCCTTGTTTTGCCCCCAGGAATTAATGACAGGGTAAGGCATTTACTGGGGTTCAACAACAAGCCAAACCCCTCCGCTGCCAAGGCAAAAGAAGAGATCGCCATCTGAAGCCCCGGTACTGTGGACGCAAACAGCAGCACATCGTCAGCATAGGCCAGATGTCGAAGGCGCTCCGATCCAATTGGGTATCCGATGGATGATGGAACCCTCTTGAGGACCGCATCAATGGCCAAACAGAACAGGAAAGAGGACATGGGGTCCCCCTGCCTGACTCCTCGTCCAACGGACAGCAAAGCCGACCTGTGCCGGCCTAGCCGCAGAGTGGTTGTCGACAGACCGTAAACATTTTGCAGGTAGCGTACAAAGGGGGGCGGAACCCCAAGATCTCCCAGCACCCGAACCAGGGCCTGATGAGACACAGTGTCAAAGGCCTTAGCGATGTCAAGTGAGGCCACATGAAGCTGCTTGAGGTTGGAGCGGGCATGATGGAGACAGGCCGAAAGTGCTGAGGTGTTTTCCAGACAGCCATCCTCAAACGCCCGCTGGAAGTCACTGACGATGCCCACTCTTCTCAAACGTGCAGCCAAAACCTTGTGAAAATGCCTCAATATGACCGATGACACTGTGATAGGTCGGAACTGGGAGGGGTCCGCTGGATTATCACCCTTCGGTATAAAAATAGTGTACGCTCCTGCTAACGTTACCGGAACAGCCTGCAGCACCAACAAGACATTGAAAAGGGCCAGCTTTACAGTGACCGGACAGGCTGCCCACATACGAGGCGAGATTCTGTCTGGACCTGCCGCGGATGACAGCGGCACATGAGCTGACCGTACCTCAGCTGGAGTCACTGGCCACCAGAGAGACCAGAGTGACGGTGGAGTGTCACGGGCTTCAGGAGCGCTCACCTCACAAGATCTAGCAGTGAAGAGCGGCTCCCAGAAGTCAAACATCTGCCGCGGAGAGAATGGGAGTCGAGTTTTGGCCCCTGGCGTAACCGCAGAGCGCAGTGCCTCTTCACCAGAGAGTCATAGTTACTCCCGCCGTTTACCCGCGCTTGCTTGAATTTCTTCACGTTGACATTCAGAGCACTGGGCAGAAATCACATTGCGTGAACACTCAGCTAGAGCCATCGCAATGCTTTGCTTTAATTAGACAGTCGGATTCTCCCGGTCCGTGCCAGTTCTGAGTTGATCGTTAAATGATGGCCGAAGGTGAATTCTGCTGATAGATCTTCCTGCAAAACTGTAGAGAGTGTTGGTGAGGTCGTGTCTTCCTTCCATCTGTTGGTGAGGTCGTGTCTCTACTCTGTTAGTGAGGTCGTGTCTTCCATCTGTTGGTGAGGTCGTATTTCTTTGTTGAAGTGGTGTTGTTCTGCTGGTGAGGTCGTGTCCAACATCAACTTGAGTGTGTGCGGGTAAACGGCGGAAGTAACTGTGACTACCTTAATATATCCAAATGCGTTGTCATCCACTTAGTGATGAACACAACTGGATTAATGAGATTGTCACTGTCCCTTTGGTTGCCCTAGTGCATAGGTGACTCTTCCTCATCAATGTTGCTTTTATCTGCAAACCGATAAACATGTCCGTCCCATTGGTTCTTCTAACTGTGTGGTCGGTCAGGGCCCCCAGCTCCTGGTGGGTCTCTGAGCTGTAATACACAGTGTGAGAGTCCAAAGGCCCAGGAGAAGAGTCCTTTTTTCTGCAACTAAAGCCGATGTGCCTTCAGTAGACAGTGTGCCTGGTCCCTGACCAGTCGTTCTGACCAAGAAAGTGAAGAAGAGTTGAGACTGATGTGGAACAAGAGCTATGGAATAAGATAGATCTTCCTGCAAAACTGTAGAGAGTGTTGGTGAGGTCGTGTCTTCCTTCCTTCTGTTGGTGAGGTCGTATCTTTCTTCTGTTGGTGAGGTCGTGTCTCTACTCTGTTGGTGAGCTCGTGTCTTCTGTTCAGTGATGTGACAGTGACAGTGCAGTGTTGGAATTGGTTACAATCAAAAGTTTAGGTTGCAACAATAATTTGCCTATAAAAAGGTTTCAATTAATGAAAGTAAGAGATTGACAAAGTTTTTTGTATGGAATAGCATGGGTAGCCATAGGGATGTTCCACATCTAATATTGAGTAAAGTTAGGATTTTGTGTGGTAATTATAATAAGTGTTTAATTCTATAGGTGAGGTCGTGAAAGTGTTGGTAAAGTTGTTATTTTCTGTTGGTGAGGTCGTGAGAGTGTTGGTAAAGTTGTTTTTTCCTATTGGTGAGGTCGTGTCTTCCTCCTGTTGGTGAGGTCGTCTCTTCTTTCTGTTGATGAGGTCGTGTCTTCAACCTGTTGAAAAAAAATTGAAAATGCTGGAAAAAACCGCTTTTTTTTGCATGTTTTTTCCTGTTAAGAAGGCCGTTTTTTGGCTTTTTTCTGCTGGTGAGGTCGTGAAAGTGTTGGTCTAACTGTTTAATTCTATAGGTGAGGTCGTGAAAGAGTTGGTAAAAATGATTTTTTCTGTTGGTGAGGTCGTGAAAGTGTTGGTAAAGTTGTTATTATCTGTTGGTGAGGTCGTGAGAGTGTTGGTAAAGTTTTCTTTTTCTGTTAGTGAGGTCGTGAAAGTGTTGGTTCAAGTGTTCAATTCTATGGGTGAGGTCGTGAAAGTGTTGGTTTAAGTGTTTAATTCTATAGGTGAGGTCGTGAAAGTGTTGGTAAAGTTGTTATTTTCTGTTGGTGAGGTCGTTAAAGTGTTGGTTTAAGTGTTTAATTCTATAGGTGAGGTCGTGAAAGTGTTGGTTTGAGTGTTTAATTCTATAGGTGAGGTCGTGAAAGTGTTGGTAAAGTTGTTATTATCTGTTGGTGAGGTCGTGAGAGTGTTGGTAAAGTTTTCTTTTTCTGTTAGTGAGGTCGTGAAAGTGTTGGTTCAAGTGTTTAATTCTATAGGTGAGGTCGTGAAAGTGTTGGTTTAAGTGTTTAATTCTATAGGTGAGGTCGTGAAAGTGTTGGTAAAGTTGTTATTATCTGTTGGTGAGGTCGTGAGAGTGTTGGTAAAGTTTTCTTTTTCTGTTAGTGAGGTCGTGAAAGTGTTGGTTCAAGTGTTTAATTCTATAGGTGAGGTCGTGAAAGTGTTGGTTTAAGTGTTTAATTCTATAGGTGAGGTCGTGAAAGTGTTGGTAAAAATGATTTTTTCTGTTGGTGAGGTCGTGAGAGTGTTGGTAAAGTTTTCTTTTTCTGTTGGTGAGGTCGTGAAAGTGTTGGTTTAAGTGTTTAATTCTATAGGTGAGGTCGTGAAAGTGTTGGTAAAGTTGTTATTTTCTGTTGGTGAGGTCGTGAAAGTGTTGGTTTAAGTGTTTAATTCTATAGGTGAGGTCGTGAAAGTGTTGGTTTAAGTGTTTAATTCTATAGGTGAGGTCGTGAAAGTGTTGGTAAAGTTTTCTTTTTCTGTTGGTGAGGTCGTGAAAGTGTTGGTTTAAGTGTTTAATTCTATAGGTGAGGTCGTGAAAGTGTTGGTAAAGTTGTTATTTTCTGTTGGTGAGGTCGTGAAAGTGTTGGTTTAAGTGTTTAATTCTATAGGTGAGGTCGTGAAAGTGTTGGTTTAAGTGTTTAATTCTATAGGTGAGGTCGTGAAAGTGTTGGTAAAGTTGTTATTTTCTGTTGGTGAGGTCGTGAAAGTGTTGGTAAAGTTGTTATTATCTGTTGGTGAGGTCGTGAGAGTGTTGGTAAAGTTTTCTTTTTCTGTTAGTGAGGTCGTGAAAGTGTTGGTTCAAGTGTTTAATTCTATAGGTGAGGTCGTGAAAGTGTTGGTTTAAGTGTTTAATTCTATAGGTGAGGTCGTGAAAGTGTTGGTAAAGTTGTTATTTTCTGTTGGTGAGGTCGTTAAAGTGTTGGTTTAAGTGTTTAATTCTATAGGTGAGGTCGTGAAAGTGTTGGTTTAAGTGTTTAATTCTATAGGTGAGGTCGTGAAAGTGTTGGTAAAGTTGTTATTTTCTGTTGGTGAGGTCGTTAAAGTGTTGGTTTAAGTGTTTAATTCTATAGGTGAGGTCGTGAAAGTGTTGGTTTAAGTGTTTAATTCTATAGGTGAGGTCGTGAAAGTGTTGGTAAAGTTGTTATTATCTGTTGGTGAGGTCGTGAGAGTGTTGGTAAAGTTTTCTTTTTCTGTTAGTGAGGTCGTGAAAGTGTTGGTTCAAGTGTTTAATTCTATAGGTGAGGTCGTGAAAGTGTTGGTTTAAGTGTTTAATTCTATAGGTGAGGTCGTGAAAGTGTTGGTAAAGTTGTTATTATCTGTTGGTGAGGTCGTGAGA
>CAOJWK010000352.1:5000-20000 GCA_948455865.1 Conomelus anceps
CAGTTCTGCTTACCAAAATTGGCCCACTTGGCACTCAGATCCATTAGAACTTTTGACAGTTCTAGCTCTCCGGCCTCATCTTACGAGCAGGCCGGAGATCTCACACATTTAAAGTTTGAGAATAGGTTGAGGTCGTTTCGGCCCCAAGGCCTCTAATCATTCGCTTTACCGCATGAGACTCAGAGTCTCGAGCGCCAGCTATCCTGAGGGAAACTTCAGAGGGAACCAGCTACTAGATGGTTCGATTAGTCTTTCGCCCCTATACCCAGCTCAGACGATCGATTTGCACGTCAGAATCGCTGCGGACCTCCATCAGGGTTTCCCCTGACTTCATCCTGGCCAGGCATAGTTCACCATCTTTCGGGTCCCAGCGTGTACGCTCTGGGTGCGCCTCGCCTTGCCTTGCGGAAAGATCGAGACGCCCCGGGAGTGCACGGCGTCAACCAGACGATATGAACACCGGTCCTCCCTAAGGCATTGGATAAACTCCGCTGCCCTTCACTCTCATTGCGCTTACAGGATTATTTGCATGTCCCAACAACTCGCGTACACGTTGGACTCCTTGGTCCGTGTTTCAAGACGGGTCGGATAAGCACCCAAAGCTTAAGCGTCGCCGACCGGTGTTGGAACGGTGCAAGGACATGCTGCCAACAATAACGATAGCCAAATGGCCGAACCGAAGTCCGTGCACACCTGAAACCATCAGTCACTTGCCTCATGCCTGCACGCCCACAATAAAGCGGTCCACCACCTTCATGTCATACCGTCGTCTGATCGGTTGGGGAACCAAGGGTCTTGAGACATAAATGCCTCAAGGCTGCCACCCTGGCCCTTAAACCGCCAGACGACAGGTCGCGACGTCCTACAGGAAAAGAAGTGCGGTCCCCTGCAATTGGACACAAGCACTGCACACGAGTGTGAAGGAAACAGAAGCACAAGTGCCCCTGATCCTACCCATCTTTGCACAGTGCGGCCAACAACAGAGAGACGTGAATCTTTCCTTTCGAAATTTCAGGTCTTTTCCGTTTACCCCTGAGCGGTTTCACGTACTCTTGAACTCTCTCTTCAAAGTTCTTTTCAACTTTCCCTCACGGTACTTGTTCGCTATCGGTCTCGTGGTCATATTTAGCCTTAGATGGAGTTTACCACCAGCTTAGGGCTGCACTCTCAAGCAACCCGACTCTAAGGAGGCATCCACCCGGCGACATGAGCGGTCCTACGGGCCTGGCACCCTCTGCGGGCGATGGCCCCATTCAAGATGGACTTGGACTCAACTCTTAGTCTTACCGGGATAATTGGACCCTCCCAAACGCTACATTTCCCAGTGACTGGTGGCCACGGGATTCAGCGCTGGGCTAATCCCTGTTCGCTCGCAGCTACTAAGGGAATCCCTGTTGGTTTCTTTTCCTCCGCTTAGTGATATGCTTAAATTAGGCGGGTGATCTGGCCTGATCTGAGGTCAGTGAATGAAAAAGTTTGTTGGCATCACATGGACACCTGAGCTTGTGAGGCCTGCTATTCTCTTCTGACATGTGATTTCACATCAAAGTCATAACTGTTTCTTCCCAGACAAGTGATATGACGAGCATCGCAGGACGAGCCCTGTGTATGCACGCGCCCACATACACCATACCATAAATGATAATAGTTGTACACAGACGCGAGAGATCAAGGCTCAGTCCTTATAGATGGCTCTTCTCGCATACACTGACTGGCAGTTTGATTTCTCATATGAACAGTCAGCGGAACACGGCTCATCGCAGCACAGCGGCTGGACAACTCATCTTATTTGAAACAGTGCAATCACCAGATAATACTGAGATTGCAGTTTGTTCACAATAACAATGACTTCCTCTCCATTCAACTATTCAAACTGTGCAGCAAAATACTGCACAACAGAGAGAGAATGGCAAGCCATTTGTACAGAGCCTCACACTATGCCTGCTGCTGTTGGATGCTGCTGCTGCAGCTGCTGAATGGCGTTGCATATTGGATGAAATTTATCGACAAACTATGCCCGTAAATCTACTAGCATATTGGATGAAACTTATCAACAAACTATGCTTTCAATCCAGCATATCGGATGAAATTTCTATGCCTTCAATCAAATGTATTGCTACACTCTCAATCTAGCATGAAACTTATCAACGAACTATGCCTTCAATCCAGCAAATTGGATGAAGCTTATACAACAAACTATGCTTTCGATTCAGCATATTGGATGAAATTTATCAACAAACTACGCTCGGCCTTCAGATAGACTTACACAGGCTGACAGACATATTCAACAACAACAAACAAGTCTTCTGGCTTTTGTTATTACCGACCCTCAGACAGACATGGCCCTCGAGATAGGATCAGAAGGGGCGCAATGTGCGTTCGAAATGTCAATGTTCATGTGTCCTGCAGTTCACAGTTTGTCACTCATTTTGCTGCGTTCTTCATCGACCCACGAGCCAAGTGATCCACCACTCAGGGTATTATATATTATGATTGTGGCTGATAATCATTTTATGGCTGTTATTTTCATTTTGTTCAAAATGGCTGATGCATTCAGTATAGTGGTTTATGATTCATTTTGTTTGTTGGCTGATATTTTCATTGCGTTCAGATGGCTGATGGATTCATATTGAGTTTCTTTCATAGATGGCACAATTAGTCACTTGGACAGACATTGTGCCTCTAGAATAGAATCACGAACAATTTGATGAAATTTATCAACAAACTATGCTTTCAATCCAGCATATCGGATGAAATTTCTATGCCTTCAATCGAATGTATTGGCTACACTCTCAATCAAGCATATTGAATGAAACTTATCAACGAACTATGCTTTCAATCCAGCAAATTGGATGAAATTTCACACAATACATGTTCAAAATGTCAGTGTTGATGTGTTCTGGTGCAGTGCAGCAGTTCATCATCAATACACAAACTGGAGGTTCATGTTTTACACATTTCATAATGCGTTAATGATCCTTCCGCAGGTTCACCTACGGAAACCTTGTTACGACTTTTACTTCCTCTAAATGATCAAGTTTGGTCATCTTTCCGACAACATCGGGAGCGGTAAACCGCCTCCGCGCACCGGTCCGAAGACCTCACTAAATCATTCAATCGGTAGTAGCGACGGGCGGTGTGTACAAAGGGCAGGGACGTAATCAACGCGAGCTTATGACTCGCGCTTACTGGGAATTCCTCGTTCATGGGGAACAATTGCAAGCCCCAATCCCAAGCACGAAGGAGGTTCAGCGGGTTACCCGGTCCTTTCGGACAGGGAAGACACGCTGATTCCTTCAGTGTAGCGCGCGTGCGGCCCAGGACATCTAAGGGCATCACAGACCTGTTATTGCTCAGTCTCGTGCGGCTAGAAGCCGCCTGTCCCTCTAAGAAGAGATATGATCGCTGGTAGCACGATTGCTGATACCAGATACGTCTAGTTAGTAGGCTAGAGTCTCGTTCGTTATCGGAATTAACCAGACAAATCGCTCCACCAACTAAGAACGGCCATGCACCACCACCCACCGAATCAAGAAAGAGCTATCAATCTGTCAATCCTTCCGGTGTCCGGGCCTGGTGAGTTTTCCCGTGTTGAGTCAAATTAAGCCGCAGGCTCCACTCCTGGTGGTGCCCTTCCGTCAATTCCTTTAAGTTTCAGCTTTGCAACCATACTTCCCCCGGAACCCAAAAGCTCTGGTTTCCCGGAAGCTGCCCGCCGGGTCATCGGAGGGACGCCGGCGGATCGCTGGCAGGCATTGTTTATGGTTAGAACTAGGGCGGTATCTGATCGCCTTCGAACCTCTAACTTTCGTTCTTGATCGACGGGAACATACTTGGCAAATGCTTTCGCTTCGGTCCGTCTTGCGACGATCCAAGAATTTCACCTCTAACGTCGCAATACGAATGCCCCCGCCTGTCCCCATTGATCATTACCTCAGATTCCGGAAACCAACAAAATAGAACCGAGGTCCTATTCCATTATTCCATGCACACAGTATACAGGCATGACAAGCCTGCTTGAAGCACTCTAATTTGTTCAAAGTAAACGTGCCGGCCCGCCTCGACACTCGGTGAAGAGCACCGCGGCGGGATTATGAAAGCGGCCCGAAACCAGAGCTGAGCTGAGCAGAGCTTAGCACAACTAAGATTCCTGGCACGCCACCGACAGGACGTCCCGCAAAACGCCAGTTGGCACCGACAGGCGGTGAACCGGCGTCGAAGGACACAGATCCAACTACGAGCTTTTTAACCGCAACAACTTTAATATACGCTATTGGAGCTGGAATTACCGCGGCTGCTGGCACCAGACTTGCCCTCCAATTGATACTTGTACAAGGATTTAGAGTATACTCATTCCGATTACAGGGCCTCGGATGAGTCCTGTATCGTTATTTTTCGTCACTACCTCCCCGTGCCGGGAGTGGGTAATTTGCGCGCCTGCTGCCTTCCTTGGATGTGGTAGCCGTTTCTCAGGCTCCCTCTCCGGAATCGAACCCTGATTCCCCGTTACCCGTTACAACCATGGTAGGCGCAGAACCTACCATCGACAGTTGATAAGGCAGACATTTGAAGGATGCGTCGCCGGTACTGAGACCGTGCGATCTGCCAAAAGTTATTCAGAGTCACCAAGGAGTACGGCGCAGTTGGCAAGCCAACTGACGTCGATTGGTTTTGATCTAATAAAAGCGCCCCTTCCATTTCTGGTCGGGACTCTGTTTGCATGTATTAGCTCTAGAATTACCACAGTTATCCAAGTAATGGATTGTACGATCCAAGGAACCATAACTGATTTAATGAGCCTTTTGCGGTTTCACCTTAATGAGGCTTGTACTGAGACTTGCATGGCTTAATCTTTGAGACAAGCATATGACTACTGGCAGGATCAACCAGGGAGCTTTCACTTGAGCTGTTATATAGCTCTTGGAACATTCACTCAAAGAACTTCTGAATAGAGAGATCTTGAGATTTTATGCTCCTCTGAGAGACCCACAGTTACAAGCTATGTGCAAGCACTGCGGACTCTCATGAATGGATTGATTGTTACGTGTGTAGAACACACTTTTGCAACACACAGCTGGTGTGTGTTGTGTATTTGAATTTTTTCACTTCTTGAATCTATGTTTAAGCTTGTCAATCGACAGAGCTGAGTATTCAAGCTCATATTATGAGCATGAACATTTCACATTGCGAGAACAAACACCACATTGAGTGGGGAACTCGACAACGCATCACAGTTCTCTTGCATGGATGCAAGCGAGTTAAAATTCATTATCAAACATGAATAGGTGCCAGAAACAGTGTTAGCAACACTGAAACCCAACACCGCACCATAATAACATACAGTGAACATATGCTGTCTTGCTAAACAAGGTTGCAAGCGCTGCTCTCTTCAAAAAGCTCTAGCGACTTGCAATGATAAATAAGGCTCACCAGTAAACCTTCGTTGAAGAGTGGTGCATAACTGCAGTGCTCTACCAACAGGATCCACAAAATAAGTGGCACCCAGAGACTAGTCTCGTTTTGTGGGTGAGTACTGGATTGAACCAACATGATAATCATTGCTCCAATAATGTGTGCTTTTCTAGGAGTCACATCATACTCCAGTTCACCATGGCCACAGAGTGTAAATTTGCTCGAACTACACTGCCACCACCATAGTACTGAAAATCTTTTTTGAGACGAAAATTGAGCTCAAGCGAGATTTCATTTTAAACCCAGAGGATGTGGACCTATGTTGGTTAAATCTGTGTCAATAGTCAGCAAATTTATCCAAACAGTAGGGCTCAATCCCCTTATTCAGGTTAAATCATAAAAACCAGGATCAATTTTATAAAGGCTGTTTCCAGTCTAGAAATTGAGTAATCCTGAACACACCATTCTTCTGACGGGCCTCTCTTACCCATAGTACTGAGAAAATTCTTTGAGACGAAAATCAAGTAACAGCGAGATCTATTTTTTCTAACCGAAGACGTGCACTATAGCCGGTCAAAATTTTATCAAAAAGTAAGCAAATTTTGCTGAAGAGCACAACATTTCTGACATCAGACCCCTCTAGCATCAGTATCCAATCAGTAATGCAAAACCTACCCACACACATAAAAAGTTCCCAGCCAGAGTTTAAAACACCCCTTCATCAATAGTAAAAATTGTATTTATGTTTCCCCTTTGAACATCGCCCTTGCCGATATCACAACCTCACCAACGGATGGAAGAGACGACCTCACCAACAGGAGGAAGACACGACCTCACCAACAGATGGAAGAGACGACCTCACCAACAGGAAGAAGACACGACCTCACCAACAGAACCAAGACACGACCTCACCAACAGGAGGAAGATACGACCTTACCAACAGAAAGAAGACACGACCTCACCAACAGAACCAAGACACGACCTCACCAACAGGAGGAAGATACGACCTTACCAACAGAAAGAAGAGACGACCTCACCAACAGGAGAAAGAGACGACCTCACCAACAGGAGGAAGACACGACCTCGACGACAGAAAGAAGAGACGACCTCACCAACAGGACGAAGATACGACCTCATCAACAGAACGAAGACACGACCTCATCAACAGAAACAAGACACGACCTCACCAACAGGAGGAAGACACGACCTCACCAACAGAACCAAGACACGACCTCACCAACAGGAGGAAGATACGACCTTACCAACAGAAAGAAGAGACGACCTCACCAACAGGAGGAAGACACGACCTCACCAATAGGAAAAAACAACTTTACCAACACTCTCACGACCTCACCAACAGAAAATAACAACTTTACCAACACTTTCACGACCTCACCTATAGAATTAAACACTTAAACCAACACTTTCACGACCTCACCTATAGAATTAAACACTTGAACCAACACTTTCACGACCTCACTAACAGAAAAAGAAAACTTTACCAACACTCTCACGACCTCACCAACAGATAATAACAACTTTACCAACACTTTCACGACCTCACCTATAGAATTAAACACTTAAACCAACACTTTCACGACCTCACCTATAGAATTAAACACTTAAACCAACACTTTCACGACCTCACTAACAGAAAAAGAAAACTTTACCAACACTCTCACGACCTCACCAACAGATAATAACAACTTTACCAACACTTTCACGACCTCACCTATAGAATTAAACACTTAAACCAACACTTTCACGACCTCACCTATAGAATTAAACACTTAAACCAACACTTTCACGACCTCACCTATAGAATTAAACACTTGAACCAACACTTTCACGACCTCACTAACAGAAAAAGAAAACTTTACCAACACTCTCACGACCTCACCAACAGATAATAACAACTTTACCAACACTCTCACGACCTCACCAACAGAAAATAACAACTTTACCAAAACTTTCACGACCTCACCTATAGAATTAATAACTTAGACCAACACTTTCACGACCTCACCAGCAGAAAAAAGCCAAAAAACGGCCTTCTTAACAGGAAAAAACATGCAAAAAAAAGCGGTTTTTTCCAGCATTTTCAATTTTTTTTCCAACAGGTTGAAGACACGACCTCACCAACAGAACCAAGACACGACCTCACCAACAGGAGGAAGATACGACCTTACCAACAGAAAGAAGACACGACCTCACCAACAGAACCAAGACACGACCTCACCAACAGGAGGAAGATACGACTTTACCAACAGAAAGAAGAGACGACCTCACCAACAGGAGAAAGAGACGACCTCACCAACAGGAGGAAGACACGACCTCGATGACAGAAAGAAGAGACGACCTCACCAACAGAACGAAGACACGACCTCATCAACAGAAACAAGATACGACCTCACCAACAGGAGGAAGACACGACCTCACCAACAGAACCAAGACACGACCTCACCAACAGGAGGAAGATACGACCTTACCAACAGAAAGAAGAGACGACCTCACCAACAGGAGAAAGAGACGACCTCACCTACAGAATTAAACACTTAAACCAACACTTTCACGACCTCACCAACAGAAAAAGAAAACTTTACCAACACTCTCACGACCTCACCAACAGAAAATAACAACTTTACCAACACTTTCACGACCTCACCTATAGAATTAAACACTTAAACCAACACTTTCACGACCTCACCTATAGAATTAAACACTTAAACCAACACTTTCACGACCTCACCAACAGAAAATAACAACTTTACCAACACTTTCACGACCTCACCTATAGAATTAAACACTTAAACCAACACTTTCACGACCTCACCAACAGAAAAAGAAAACTTTACCAACACTTTCACGACCTCACCTATAGAATTAAACACTTAAACCAACACTTTCACGACCTCACCTATAGAATTAAACACTTAAACCAACACTTTCACGACCTCACCAACAGAAAATAACAACTTTACCAACACTTTCACGACCTCACCTATAGAATTAAACACTTAAACCAACACTTTCACGACCTCACCAACAGATAATAACAACTTTACCAACACTTTCACGACCTCACCAACAGAAAAAATCATTTTTACCAACTCTTTCACGACCTCACCTATAGAATTAAACAGTTAGACCAACACTTTCACGACCTCACCAGCAGAAAAAAGCCAAAAAACGGCCTTCTTAACAGGAAAAAACATGCAAAAAAAAGCGGTTTTTTCCAGCATTTTCAATTTTTTTTCAACAGGTTGAAGACACGACCTCATCAACAGAAAGAAGAGACGACCTCACCAACAGGAGGAAGACACGACCTCACCAATAGGAAAAAACAACTTTACCAACACTCTCACGACCTCACCAACAGAAAATAACAACTTTACCAACACTCTCACGACCTCACCAACAGAAAATAACAACTTTACCAACACTTTCACGACCTCACCTATAGAATTAAACACTTAAACCAACACTTTCACGACCTCACCTATAGAATTAAACACTTGAACCAACACTTTCACGACCTCACTAACAGAAAAAGAAAACTTTACCAACACTCTCACGACCTCACCAACAGATAATAACAACTTTACCAACACTTTCACGACCTCACCTATAGAATTAAACACTTAAACCAACACTTTCACGACCTCACCTATAGAATTAAACACTTAAACCAACACTTTCACGACCTCACTAACAGAAAAAGAAAACTTTACCAACACTCTCACGACCTCACCAACAGATAATAACAACTTTACCAACACTTTCACGACCTCACCTATAGAATTAAACACTTAAACCAACACTTTCACGACCTCACCTATAGAATTAAACACTTAAACCAACACTTTCACGACCTCACCTATAGAATTAAACACTTGAACCAACACTTTCACGACCTCACTAACAGAAAAAGAAAACTTTACCAACACTCTCACGACCTCACCAACAGATAATAACAACTTTACCAACACTCTCACGACCTCACCAACAGAAAATAACAACTTTACCAAAACTTTCACGACCTCACCTATAGAATTAATAACTTAGACCAACACTTTCACGACCTCACCAGCAGAAAAAAGCCAAAAAACGGCCTTCTTAACAGGAAAAAACATGCAAAAAAAAGCGGTTTTTTCCAGCATTTTCAATTTTTTTTCAACAGGTTGAAGACACGACCTCATCAACAGAAAGAAGAGACGACCTCACCAACAGGAGGAAGACACGACCTCACCAATAGGAAAAAACAACTTTACCAACACTCTCACGACCTCACCAACAGAAAATAACAACTTTACCAACACTCTCACGACCTCACCAACAGAAAATAACAACTTTACCAACACTTTCACGACCTCACCTATAGAATTAAACACTTAAACCAACACTTTCACGACCTCACCTATAGAATTAAACACTTGAACCAACACTTTCACGACCTCACTAACAGAAAAAGAAAACTTTACCAACACTCTCACGACCTCACCAACAGATAATAACAACTTTACCAACACTTTCACGACCTCACCTATAGAATTAAACACTTAAACCAACACTTTCACGACCTCACCTATAGAATTAAACACTTAAACCAACACTTTCACGACCTCACTAACAGAAAAAGAAAACTTTACCAACACTCTCACGACCTCACCAACAGATAATAACAACTTTACCAACACTTTCACGACCTCACCTATAGAATTAAACACTTAAACCAACACTTTCACGACCTCACCTATAGAATTAAACACTTAAACCAACACTTTCACGACCTCACCTATAGAATTAAACACTTGAACCAACACTTTCACGACCTCACTAACAGAAAAAGAAAACTTTACCAACACTCTCACGACCTCACCAACAGATAATAACAACTTTACCAACACTCTCACGACCTCACCAACAGAAAATAACAACTTTACCAAAACTTTCACGACCTCACCTATAGAATTAATAACTTAGACCAACACTTTCACGACCTCACCAGCAGAAAAAAGCCAAAAAACGGCCTTCTTAACAGGAAAAAACATGCAAAAAAAAGCGGTTTTTTCCAGCATTTTCAATTTTTTTTCCAACAGGTTGAAGACACGACCTCACCAACAGAACCAAGACACGACCTCACCAACAGGAGGAAGATACGACCTTACCAACAGAAAGAAGACACGACCTCACCAACAGAACCAAGACACGACCTCACCAACAGGAGGAAGATACGACTTTACCAACAGAAAGAAGAGACGACCTCACCAACAGGAGAAAGAGACGACCTCACCAACAGGAGGAAGACACGACCTCGATGACAGAAAGAAGAGACGACCTCACCAACAGAACGAAGACACGACCTCATCAACAGAAACAAGATACGACCTCACCAACAGGAGGAAGACACGACCTCACCAACAGAACCAAGACACGACCTCACCAACAGGAGGAAGATACGACCTTACCAACAGAAAGAAGAGACGACCTCACCAACAGGAGAAAGAGACGACCTCACCTACAGAATTAAACACTTAAACCAACACTTTCACGACCTCACCAACAGAAAAAGAAAACTTTACCAACACTCTCACGACCTCACCAACAGAAAATAACAACTTTACCAACACTTTCACGACCTCACCTATAGAATTAAACACTTAAACCAACACTTTCACGACCTCACCTATAGAATTAAACACTTAAACCAACACTTTCACGACCTCACCAACAGAAAATAACAACTTTACCAACACTTTCACGACCTCACCTATAGAATTAAACACTTAAACCAACACTTTCACGACCTCACCAACAGAAAAAGAAAACTTTACCAACACTTTCACGACCTCACCTATAGAATTAAACACTTAAACCAACACTTTCACGACCTCACCTATAGAATTAAACACTTAAACCAACACTTTCACGACCTCACCAACAGAAAATAACAACTTTACCAACACTTTCACGACCTCACCTATAGAATTAAACACTTAAACCAACACTTTCACGACCTCACCAACAGATAATAACAACTTTACCAACACTTTCACGACCTCACCAACAGAAAAAATCATTTTTACCAACTCTTTCACGACCTCACCTATAGAATTAAACAGTTAGACCAACACTTTCACGACCTCACCAGCAGAAAAAAGCCAAAAAACGGCCTTCTTAACAGGAAAAAACATGCAAAAAAAAGCGGTTTTTTCCAGCATTTTCAATTTTTTTTCAACAGGTTGAAGACACGACCTCATCAACAGAAAGAAGAGACGACCTCACCAACAGGAGGAAGACACGACCTCACCAATAGGAAAAAACAACTTTACCAACACTCTCACGACCTCACCAACAGAAAATAACAACTTTACCAACACTTTCACGACCTCACCTATAGAATTAAACACTTAAACCAACACTTTCACGACCTCACCAACAGAAAAAGAAAACTTTACCAACACTCTCACGACCTCACCAACAGAAAATAACAACTTTACCAACACTTTCACGACCTCACCTATAGAATTAAACACTTAAACCAACACTTTCACGACCTCACCTATAGAATTAAACACTTAAACCAACACTTTCACGACCTCACCAACAGAAAATAACAACTTTACCAACACTTTCACGACCTCACCTATAGAATTAAACACTTAAACCAACACTTTCACGACCTCACCAACAGAAAAAGAAAACTTTACCAACACTTTCACGACCTCACCTATAGAATTAAACACTTAAACCAACACTTTCACGACCTCACCTATAGAATTAAACACTTAAACCAACACTTTCACGACCTCACCAACAGAAAATAACAACTTTACCAACACTTTCACGACCTCTCCTATAGAATTAAACACTTAAACCAACACTTTCACGACCTCACCTATAGAATTAAACACTTGAACCAACACTTTCACGACCTCACTAACAGAAAAAGAAAACTTTACCAACACTCTCACGACCTCACCAACAGATAATAACAACTTTACCAACACTTTCACGACCTCACCTATAGAATTAAACACTTAAACCAACACTTTCACGACCTCACTAACAGAAAAAGAAAACTTTACCAACACTCTCACGACCTCACCAACAGATAATAACAACTTTACCAAAACTTTCACGACCTCACCTATAGAATTAAACACTTAGACCAACACTTTCACGACCTCACCAGCAGAAAAAAGCCAAAAAACGGCCTTCTTAACAGGAAAAAACATGCAAAAAAAAGCGGTTTTTTCCAGCATTTTCAATTTTTTTTCAACAGGTTGAAGACACGACCTCATCAACAGAAAGAAGAGACGACCTCACCAACAGGAGGAAGACACGACCTCACCAATAGGAAAAAACAACTTTACCAACACTCTCACGACCTCACCAACAGAAAATAACAACTTTACCAACACTTTCACGACCTCACCTATAGAATTAAACACTTAAACCAACACTTTCACGACCTCACCTATAGAATTAAACACTTGAACCAACACTTTCACGACCTCACTAACAGAAAAAGAAAACTTTACCAACACTCTCACGACCTCACCAACAGAAAATAACAACTTTACCAACACTTTCACGACCTCACCTATAGAATTAAACACTTAAACCAACACTTTCACGACCTCACCTATAGAATTAAACACTTAAACCAACACTTTCACGACCTCACTAACAGAAAAAGAAAACTTTACCAACACTCTCACGACCTCACCAACAGATAATAACAACTTTACCAACACTTTCACGACCTCACCTATAGAATTAAACACTTAAACCAACACTTTCACGACCTCACCTATAGAATTAAACACTTAAACCAACACTTTCACGACCTCACCTATAGAATTAAACACTTGAACCAACACTTTCACGACCTCACTAACAGAAAAAGAAAACTTTACCAACACTCTCACGACCTCACCAACAGATAATAACAACTTTACCAACACTCTCACGACCTCACCAACAGAAAATAACAACTTTACCAAAACTTTCACGACCTCACCTATAGAATTAATAACTTAGACCAACACTTTCACGACCTCACCAGCAGAAAAAAGCCAAAAAACGGCCTTCTTAACAGGAAAAAACATGCAAAAAAAAGCGGTTTTTTCCAGCATTTTCAATTTTTTTTCCAACAGGTTGAAGACACGACCTCACCAACAGAACCAAGACACGACCTCACCAACAGGAGGAAGATACGACCTTACCAACAGAAAGAAGACACGACCTCACCAACAGAACCAAGACACGACCTCACCAACAGGAGGAAGATACGACCTTACCAACAGAAAGAAGAGACGACCTCACCAACAGGAGAAAGAGACGACCTCACCAACAGATGGAAGAGACGACCTCACCAACAGGAAGAAGACACGACCTCACCAACAGAACCAAGACACGACCTCACCAACAGGAGGAAGATACGACCTTACCAACAGAAAGAAGACACGACCTCACCAACAGGAGAAAGAGACGACCTCACCAACAGATGGAAGAGACGACCTCACCAACAGGAAGAAGACACGACCTCACCAACAGAACCAAGACACGACCTCACCAACAGGAGGAAGATACGACCTTACCAACAGAAAGAAGACACGACCTCACCAACAGAACCAAGACACGACCTCACCAACAGGAGGAAGATACGACCTCACCAACAGAACCAAGACACGACCTCACCAACAGGAGGAAGATACGACCTTACCAACAGAAAGAAGAGACGACCTCACCAACAGGAGAAAGAGACGACCTCACCAACAGGAGGAAGACACGACCTCGACGACAGAAAGAAGAGACGACCTCACCAACAGGACGAAGATACGACCTCACCAACAGGAGGAAGATACGACCTTACCAACAGAAAGAAGACACGACCTCACCAACAGAACCAAGACACGACCTCACCAACAGGAGGAAGATACGACCTTACCAACAGAAAGAAGAGACGACCTCACCAACAGGAGAAAGAGACGACCTCACCAACAGGAGGAAGACACGACCTCGACGACAGAAAGAAGAGACGACCTCACCAACAGAACGAAGACACGACCTCATCAACAGAAACAAGATACGACCTCACCAACAGGAGGAAGACACGACCTCACCAACAGAACCAAGACACGACCTCACCAACAGGAGGAAGATACGACCTTACCAACAGAAAGAAGAGACGACCTCACCAACAGGAGAAAGAGACGACCTCACCTACAGAATTAAACACTTAAACCAACACTTTCACGACCTCACCAACAGAAAAAGAAAACTTTACCAACACTCTCACGACCTCACCAACAGAAAATAACAACTTTACCAACACTTTCACGACCTCACCTATAGAATTAAACACTTATTATAATTACCACACAAAATCCTAACTTTACTCAATATTAGATGTGGAACATCCCTATGGCTACCCATGCTATTCCATACAAAAAACTTTGTCAATCTCTTACTTTCATTAATTGAAACCTTTTTATAGGCAAATTATTGTTGCAACCTAAACTTTTGATTGTAACCAATTCCAACACTGCACTGTCACTGTCACATCACTGAACAGAAGAC
>CAOJWK010000354.1:0-33768 GCA_948455865.1 Conomelus anceps
TTTCTCTATTATCCTTCTCCGTTCCTCCTCTTCATTCCTATCCTTATTTTTCACGCTTTCAACATCAGCTCCATCCAATAAGCGGCCCAATAAAACGATAGCATTTTGATAGCATCTTCGTTATTTAGATGTTCCGATGCTTGAGCACTTGAGCTTAAACATTGCGCAAACCGGCAATGTTTACAGCTACAATAATTTTGCTATTGGTGCAAACTGAGGCATGCACTCTGGTGCACTGAGAAGGCAGCTCTGAAACTCGTCGCTATCACAAAATACTACGTAAATGAAATATTCTCAAATGATTTAAGCTTTTCAATTTATAATTTTTCAACTCCACCCTTTCTTGCGTCTTTTCCTTTCACCTTATTGTTCTTACTAGAAGGTTGCCAGAGTCAATAGAAACAGGATTTCGAGAATGTGTAATAAATAACCTATTCAATAACTCGATTCAATTATCCCTTTTTCTTTTTCTTGACCTTTCTCTTCTTCTTCTTCTCCCCCCTTCACCTCCTATTTCTCCTCTTCCTCCGACTCCTTCACCTCTTTCTCCTCCTCCTTCTCCTCCTCATTCTCCTTCTCCTCCTCCTCCTCCTCATTCTCCTTCTCCTCCTCCTCCTACTCCTCCTCCTCCTCCTCCTACTCCTCCTCCTATTCCTCCTCCTCCTTCTCCTCCTCCTCCTCCCTATCATCCTCATTGTTATTCTTTTTCTTCTCTTTCCTCCCTTTTTTCTCCTTCTTTTTCAACCTATTTTTCTTATTTTTCACTTCTTTTTCTCCTTTTTCGCTTCTTCTTCTTCTTCTTTTCTCTCTTCATTTTTCTTCTCATTTTCCTTCATCTGTTCCTTCGATCCTTTACTCTCCAGTGTTAGAGTTTCGTTTCGTTGACAGATAACTGCAAGCAGCTGTTTATTTTATGGTATTTCCATCCTCTTGCTGATATCTCTCTTCCTTTTCCCTTATCCCTATGGTCAATCTCCATCTTTTTTTCCTTCTCAATTCTCTTCTTCTTCTTTTTTCTTCTCTTTTCATATACTACTCCTTTTCTTCTCTCTTCTTCTTCATCTTCTTCATCAGAGGCCGACTCTGTTGACAATATCAGAAGTAATGTAAATTATAATAATGAGAATATATAAGAAAATAATAAATTGATGCAATCAATCAATGCTAGTCGAACTATTTCTTAGTAGGATAGAATTACTTAGAAATCTATAATCTAGGTCGATCTGAGATCAGATTCATCTATTGGCGGGGCATTCACTATTCTAGATTAGGCGTGGTGGACTACGGCTCTGATTTTAGTAAGTAGAGGAAAGTTTCAGGTTAGGAGGTTATCTCAAAGAAGTTCTTTCACTGCTTTGGTCAACCTCAAAATCTCACAACTGACCTCTATCAATTCTGAAATGAGACTCTCATATGATATTGAACAAACTAATGTTGTTACAAAAAATACAAACTGAAAATACAGAACACTGATGATGTTATCTGTGAACAACAAGATATCACCATCTCACAGCTATTGCATTAATTTATTAAAAATAAATGGACACAATAGCTTTGGGCCAAAGCATTAACCTTGCAGAACACCAGGCTGACCCAGTAGTTTTTCAGGATTGTAGCCCACTTAATCATGCTGAAATTTCTTTAATGTCACAATGACTTGAACTTTTATAGTGCTATCTATACTGGACAGTGTTATGTGGACTCGATGACCGGAGATGAGAAAAGAATGGAATAGAAGGCTAGAGAGAAGTATGTAGATGAAGAGGAAGTGAGAGAATCGGCGTTGATATGGCGAGTTGAATCTGCTGTAAGTTATGATGATCGAGGATCGAGTAGAACTCGTGCCAGTTTATCACAATGGCCAGATGATTATTAATCATCTATGATGTGTGTGTGTGTGTGTGTAGGTGTGTGTGTGCTGGGCCGTCAGGTGAATAGCTGGCCTGTATATTCCGGCGATGACCTCCAGGCGTTCCTTGTTCGGTTTCAAAGGAAAGGTAGAAGGAGAAGTGGCAGAAGAATGAGAAAAAGAAGTGGAAAAAGAAAGAGAGCGATGAGAAGAAGAGAAGTAGGAGGAGAGGAAAAATAAGAAAAAGGAGGAGGAAGAGGAAGACGAGGAGGAGGAGGAGGAGAAGAAAAATACTAGAAGACGAGCGGACAAGGAGGGAACATGGAGAAAAAGAAAATTGAAAAAAATTAGAAGGAAAAGAGGAAAGAGAGGAGGCGGTTGATGATGATGATGATGAAGAAGAAGAAGACTAGAAAGAAGAAGAAGGAGGAGGAAGAGGAGAAGTAGAATAACAATAAGAAGAGTAATATAAAGAAGGAGGAGGGATAATAATAAGGATAAAGAGATCGAGAGGAATAATAACAAATGAATCCTGAAGAAAATCAAGAGGGAGCTAGAAATAAAAAGAAAATACAAAGAAGGAGGCGAAGAAAATAAGAGAGAAGGCTGTAAAGAAGGAAGAGAGAAAAGATGATACAGGAAGAGGAAATGAAGGAGGAGTAGAAAATACTGGAAATTGAAGAAGAATTGCCTAAAAAATAAAAAAAAAAACAAGGATAAAAAAACTCGATAAATGAAAGATAGTAAAGGAAGGAATGGAGGAAGAAAGAATACATATATGGGTAGAAGAGGAGAAAGGAAACAAGGCGAAAAAAAGGATGGAGAGAAGAAGGGAAGGAGAAAGAGGGCGACGATGAATTTATAAAATAGGAGAAGTAGAACAAGCGGACAAGGAGGGAACATGGAGGAGAAAATTTTTAAAAATTAGAAGGAAAAAGAGAAAAGAGAGAAGGCGGTTGATGATGATGATGATGATGAAGAAGAAGAAAAAAAGATGAAGAAAAAGAAGAAGAGGAAGATGACGATGATGAAAGAGAAAAACAAGAAGAAGAAAGGGTGAGGAGAAGAAGGAGCCGGTGGAAGAGAAAGGAAAAGTAGAAGAGAAGAAAACGAAAGAGGAGAGAAACTAAGAAGAATAAGAAGCAGAATGAGGATAGAGAGAGAAGAAAAAGGTGGAGGAGAAGGAAAAGGAATAGGAGAGGAAACAAGAAGAAGGAGGAGGAGGAGAAGAAGAAGAAGAAGAAGAAGAAGAAGAAGAAGAAAAATAATAATTAGAAGAAGAAACAGAAAGAGACCATGAGGAGGAAAAAAGAGTTTGATTAATAAAAGAAATAGAGGGAATAAAGAGACAGAAAGGAGAAGAAAAACAAGGAAAATATGAAGAAGAAAGAGAAATGGAGAAGAACAAGAGGAGCAGAAAAAGAAGAAGAAAAAGAGGAAGAGAAAGAAATTGACCTGACCACAATATTGGCGTCCAATTGAGGACAGCCAATAGCGCCCCGTGACCCTTGCAGCCGACCGACACCTTCGCATTAATTAAAGCGTACAATGGGCTCTTTTGTCAAGTCCACGAATTGCTATTGCTGATGCTGCTGATGGATGGATGGAGCTGATACAGGACCACGACAATCTCTTAGGCAAGAAAGAAGGCAACATAGGATGATGACCCTTATGTGGGGGCATACTCGAATAGGAATATATGATAGGAGAGTAGAATAAGAGAAAGGAGAAGTAGAAGGAGAAGGAGGTGAGGAAAAAGAAGAAGAAAAAGGAGAACGAGGAGAAGAAGAGGAAGAAAAAATGAAAGATGAAGAAAAAGAAGGAGAGGAAGAAGAAGAAGAAGAGGAATAATAAATAAAAAATGAAGAAGAAGAAAAAGAAAAGGAAGAAGAAGAAGAAGAGAAATAAGAAGAGGAAGAAGAGAAAGAACAAGAAGAAGAAGAAAAGGAAGAACAAGAAGAAGAAGAAAAAGAAGAAAAAGAAGAGATGGAGGAATAATGAGAAGAACAAGAAAAAGAAGAGGAGGAAGAAGAAGGAGAAAAAGAGGAAGAGAGAAGAACAATAATGAGAAAAAAAAGATAAGATGATAAGAAGAGGAGGAGGAGGAGCAGGAGGAGAGTGAGGAGGAATTGAAGGTGCTGTCATGAGGAAGAGGTGAAAAACAAGAACGAGAAGAGGGAACAAAAATAAGAATGAGAAGGAGACAGAAATTAGAAGGAGAAAATGAAAGAGTAAAGAGGAAGAAGGAGAGAAGAAGAGAATGAGAAGAAGAATTAGAGGAAAGAAAGAGAAGAGGAAAAGAATAAGGATGAGGAGGAGGAGGAGGAGGAGGAGAAGAGGAATAGGAGGAGGAGGAGGAGGAAGAGGAGGAGGAGGAGGAAAATAAAAGTGAAATGAAGAAGACAAGGAACAAAACGTAGTAGAAGAAGAAGAAGAAAAAAAAGAAGTCGGATGAGGAGGAGGAGAATAAGAGTGAAATGAAGAAGAGAAAGAACAAGAAGATAAAAAGAAGGAAAGAAAGAAAGAAAAAAGAAAGAGGAGGAGGAGGTGGAGGAGGAGGAGGAGGAGGCGGCGGAGGAGGAGGAGGAGGAGGAGGAGGAGAAGGAGGAGGAGGAGGAGGAGGAGGAGGAGGAGGAGGAGGAGGAGGAGGAGGAGGAGAAGGAGGAGGAGGAGGAGGAGGAGGAGGAGGAGGAGGAAAATATGAGTGAAATGAAGAAGAAGAAGGATGATGAGGGGGAGAAGGAAGAGGAGATTAAGAGGGAAATGAAGAAGACGACGAAAAAGAACTTAAAGAAAAATATAAGAAAAAGAACTCTTCATGTAGATGGTGGATGATGAAGAAGAAGAAGAATATCCGGAGAAGGAGAAGGAGGAGGAGGAGGAGGAGGAGGAGGAGGAGGAGGAGAAGGAGGAGGAGAAGGAGGAGGAGGAGGAGGAGGAGGAGAAGGAGGAGGAGGAGGAGGAGGAGGAGGAGGAGGAGGAGGAGGAGGAGGAGGAGGAGGAGGAGGAGAATATGAGTGAAATGAAGAAGAAGTAGGATGATGAGGGGGAGAAGGAAGAGGAGATTAAGAGGGAAATGAAGAAGACGACGAAAAAGAACTTAAAGAAAAATATAAGAAAAAGAACTCTTCATGTAGATGGTGGATGATGAAGAAGAAGAAGAAGAATATCCGAGGGCGGACAGTCAGACATCAATATAGACGCCATATTGATTGCTGTTGCCTTATGATTTTACTGACCGATGTGATAAGCTTGATTAATAGATGGACTGCAGTATGTACTATGTAGCTGTCATGGGGTCGCCCTGTAGACACTTGAAAACCTGTTTTTTTCGATAGGCGAATTTCAGAATAGGCAGCTATAACTTTCCAATAGTTTTTTACTTAATGTGTCTTTCGGACATGATGGATGATAATGACAACTTGTTATTAACTTGTTTCAGTATCAAATGTGAATTCTACTGAATCTGCAGATAGATATGGGAAATTGGAAAAACTCACGGTAGATAGAAGAAGCTACTTACTTCTACTTACCGTGGAAAAACTCACTTTAACCCAATAGGCTGTGCGCAGGTGTTTTGGTCACAATTTTTTTTGTAAGTTTCTTGTACTGAATGTAATTTGAAGGTATTAAAATAATCTATCAATAATAGTCTTTTTTCCAAAACCGTGAGAAATAATCTTTCCATCAATTATTTTGTGAAATATGGGAGATAAAAGTTAGAATTTCTCGGTTTTGGGCGCATTGATCTATTTGCTCTGCTGTGAGAAGTACAAGAAACTTTGAAAAAATTACGACCAAACCCCTGCGCACAGCCCAAATATTGATTGAAGATTTCTTTGATGGATTTATTTGGATTGAAGTGTGCTTTATATTAGCGGAGTTGATGTTTTTTTCACCTTATGCTATTGACTTATCAGTTTTGCTGCAATTTCTGCCATTCCCAATCATCTATCAATTTATTCTACTTGTTGAATCATTTTAAAGGTTTATTTAGGGAAGTAATAGCCGCGAGCCGTAGCAGGTATCTGTTCAATCAGAGAGATAAGCTGCGTTCTCGTAGGTCCTGTTCGTAACGGTGACCGATTAGATTGGCCAGCAAAAAAGACACTGTTCTCTGCTGTAAAATCACTTCCCGGTGGTTCGGAACCCACCTAAAACTGTAGGTCCAACTCATCAATCACCATCATCCAACTCATTACCCACGCACAGGTCTCAGACCTATATGGGCTTCATCCTCCAAAAAAAAAAAAAAAAAATTTATTGCAGATTCCTCTTATGGATTTATTTAGATTGAAGTATGCTTTATATTATCGGAGTTGATTTCTGCCATTCCAAATCATCTTTTATATTCTACTTATACAGTAATTTAAAAAAATACTTGATTATACTTATTTTTATTGTTTCGAATGTATCGTATAAATAGGCTATAATGATAGAGAGGACCCTGAGTTCCAGCTCCACCCTCACTAAAGGCGAATAAATAACCAACCAATCAGCTCTTCCCATATTCTTCATCTTTCACCCTGATTTAAATGTCGGTTTACATTTCTTGAACTCTATTTTCATAAATATGTTTTTTTTTTTAGGATGAAGCCCACATAGGTCTTAGACCTGTGCGTGGGTAATGAGTTGGATGATGGTGATATATGAGTTGGACCTACAGTTTTAGGTGGGTTCCGAACCACCGAGAAGTGATTTTTAGCAGAGAACAGTGTCTTTTTTGCTGGCCAATCTAATCGGTCACCGTTACAAACGGGACCTACGAGAACGCAGCTTATCTATCTGATTGAACAGATACCTGCTACGGCTCGCGGCTATCACTTCCCTCATGTGGAGGTTTCAAGTGAATTTACCCCTCTTGCAATCAAGAACAAGTTGTGCAGCTAATAAGTTAAAAATCCCATCTACTCAATCAACGAATATTTTGAATTTCAAAATATAACGCTGTTTTAAATAAAACTATTACTGTTTTACTGTTTAATAATGTGTTATTGTGATTCTTATTATGACAATGACTATAACTATTATGTAAGTTGAATGATAATAATATAAATTATTCATCTTTTTCATTTATCTATGGAGCATCAGAACTCGAAATTTTACTTAATGTTTCTTATTTTCTTAATATTTTTCAACCGTTTTTATTATTCTTAATTCCTATGTTTTGTCCAGTTGTATTCACCCTTTTCTGAATTTGATGGGTTTTTTTTTTTTTTTTTTTGAGGATGAAGCCCACATAGGTCTGAGACCTGTGCGTGGGTAATGAGTTGGATGAGTTTCCAAGTCAACTTCTTCCATTTTTTTAAACTAATGATTAGCAACTTTTTTATTCCACTCCACTTTCTCTATTTCTTTCAAATATCTTCATCCGTTATCCTTATTTCCAAGTGCTCCTTGCCTAGTCAATCTCACTTATAGTATAGATTCACTTACACTATAGATTCACTTATTCATGAATATATTGTCATCCTTACCTAATAGCCAATAAACATTCAATTGTAATCATATGATAACGTAACAGGGCCTATAAAATAATATCGTGAGGTGAACCACTTGTAGTAGAACATTTGAATGATATAATCTCTATTACTCAATTAAGAGGATTGATAGAATCTACTTGAGTAACGACCGATATCGCAACAATGAAAAAACAATGACCGTACAAAATTTATTAATCGATAATGTTGTGTTGTAACCACTATGTATCTGTATCCCTAAACACTGGGTGTTTAAATAGCTATGTATGTTTTTTTTCGCAGGATGAACCCCATTTAGGTCTGAGACCTGTGCGTGGGTAATGAATGTGATGATTGTGATTGATGAGTTGAAGTTTTAACAGTTTTAAGTGGGTTCCGAACCACCGGGAAGTGATTTTACAGTAGAGAAAAGTCATTTTTTGCTGGTTAATCCAATCGGTCATCGTTACAAAGATGGCTTAGGAGCTTCGTAGCTTATCTCTGATTTAACAGATACCGGCTACGGCACTCGGCTATCACTCCCCATAACTGTTAGCTCAGTTAGAAAAGCAATCGAAAAATACCTCATTTGCGTAGGATGGTTTGCAAAGTATGCTCTTTGGACTAAAACATAATGTTGAATCACCTACAGTCGAAATCGGCTATGATAGGTACTGAAAAAAAAAAAATGCTAATGCTAGAATAGGTCACACATTGTACATTCCAATGACCTTGGGAATGACGTTTTCAACAAATTAGTCCATCTATTACCGTTTTTAAATCTACACAATTCCAAATATAAATTCACTATTCCAAATATATATACGAAAACAATCCAATGACCTTTAGATTGGAACCTTTTCAGAGTCCACGTTAGCATTTGGCCTGCTATGATTGATAAACAATACGTAGTAGTAACATCTTCATATTTTCGTGATATCCATTACATAAATTGGCGCCTAAAACCTAACTATATTGTTATTCGAAATTTGTATTTTATTATCTGACGAGTTCTCTACATGTACGCTCACTCAGTATATTTCCTTTCCCGGTTCATATTACATATAAGGACCTTTATAATGCCCACAATAAAGAATGAATCTCCTATTGGAGTGGTATTTTGGCCACCATGGGGGGTCACCGGGGTCAAGGTATAAGAAGGCTGAGGAAGAAGAAGAAAAAATGAGAGAAAAAGGAGAATAAGAAGGGGAATAATTGTTTCGAAAAGAATATAAAAGAAGAGGAGAAAACTTGAAGATTGGAAGAAGTGACGAAAAATATAAGAAAGAAGAACAGTGAGTGATCCAGAAAGAAGATGAGAGGAAAAAAGAAAGGATGACGAAAATGAATTAGTGTCGATAAAGATGTAACAAAAGAGCTAGGAGAAGAAGGAAGAAGGTTGGATAATCTTGTAAAGAAGAGGGGAATGAAGAAAAGATGGATAATGCAGAGGAAAGAGAAGAGAAGCTCAATAAAAGAGAAGAGGAGGAGGAGAAGAAGTGAGAGAGAAATAGATTGGAAGGGGTGATAAGGAGAGGTGAAATACGGAGGAAAGAAGGAGTTGGTGAGGAAGGAGGAGGTGTAGGAAGAAAGAGCGGAGAAATAAAGAAGGTGAAAGGAAATAGGAAGGAGTGAAAGAGGGCGGGAGAAGTTACTTGAAGCTCTGTAGGAAAAGGATAAAGGGGGAGAGAAAATAATAAGATGAGATGAAGAAGGAGAATAAGATTGAGATGTAGGAGAAAAAAGAAAGAAGAAAAGGAGAATATGGACAACGAAGAGGAGGAGGAGGAGTAAGAAAAAAGGTTGAGGAGGTGGAGAGCAAGAAAAAGAGGGAGAAGAAAAGAGGAAGAAGAAGAAATAAAATGGAGGAGTAGTAAGAGAAGGAGCAAGTTGAAGAGATAGAGAAGAAGAGGAAGAGAAGAAGAAAGAGAAAAATAAGAAGGCTGGAAAATAGAAAATGTGGAGCAGGTGGAGGAGTTGGAGGAGAAGGAGGTGAAGAAAGAGGAAAAAAGGAGAAGAAAATGAAAAATTTAAGAGGAGGAATAGGAGGGGGAGGAGGAGGAGGAGGAGGAGGAGGAGAAGGAGGAGGAGGAGGAGGAGGAGGAGGAGAAGGAGGAGGAGGAGAAGGAGGAGGAGGAGGAGGAGGGGAAGGAGGAGGAGGAGGAGGAGTAGGAGGAGGTGGAGGAGAAGGGGAAGGAGACGAAAAAGAGAAGGAGAAGAAGAATAAGAAGACGGAAAAGATAGATATGGTGGAACGGGTGGTGAGATGCCGGAGTAGGTAGAGAAGAAGAAGAAACAATAAGAAAGAGAAGATAATGAAGAATTGTGGAGGAGGAGAAGAAGTGGGAGGAGGAAGAGGACGATGAGGAGGATTATGAGGAGGAAGAGAGGAAGAAGAAGAAGCAGGTGTTGATGAAGAAAGGAGAAGAAAAATAAGAAGAAAAGGAGAAGATGGCGGATGAATAGGAGGAGGAAGAGAATAATAAGGACAAAAAGTAGAAGGAGAAGAGAAGAAGAAAAAGATGATGAAGAAAGAAGATGGAGGAGGAGAATAAGAATAAGATGAAGAAGAAAAAGAGTCGTGTCTACTCCTTTTTTAGACGCATTATTTATTTAGCTAGATTTTTAGCCGAGAAAAAGAATGCTTGCTCTTTGCTGACTGTGCCTCGTAAATATCAGGCGGATTCAAGCTCAGGCACCTGACCATGTGTGCACTGCAGCTGACCTCTTGTTTTGTCTCAGTCTCACCATTACAGCCGAGTGTCATTCCGAAAATAATATGAGTTTATTTAAACATTTTGGAGGATTGTGAAAACAGCCGGTTCCCTTCCTAAGCAGAGTTTTGACTTGAAAATGTAGTCTGTAATTTTTTTCCACTTCTATAGTTTGCATATCCCAATGGAAAACTATGAGTCTGTTATGAATTGTGATGCAAGAATTCATTGATTTGATGAGTACATTAAAAACGATATCTACTGAAATACGTATTGTTACGGGTTCTATATCTAAAATAACGTGTTGCCAGACTTAAAATTAACACTCGCACTTTATTAACACAAATTATCCACAACTCGCACTGATCAGTTATTTCTTACACAGAATATTGTAATCGGAAGCAAGTAAATCGATAATGCTCAGCTAATAAAGATTTTGCTATACTACTGTTCAAAAATCAATCACTACATGTTGAAAGGCCGATCTAATTTTAAATAATAACTGTTAAATAAACTGTTCAATAATTCAAGCAGAAGCGTCTGATACATAATAGTTGAAACTCTACAAGCACTTACGAGTCACTGTATAATCTATTAAGTAAGCCTGGATAATAATCTGTCACAATAAACTGCGATTATCATTTGTGATAATCATTTGTCCAAAAAAGTTGTAATTGAAGCTCTAGACGCGTGCAAAGGAAAAATGAAAAAACATCCCGAAAATGTGACAAAAATTGATGGGATTAATCTACTGCTTTTTCTCATCAATTTTTATCACTCATATACCAGAAATTGCAGAACCAAGAATAGTGTGTCATAGATCAAATAATATCAGATATCTTCAAAAGTGTAGAGGAAAAGTTTGGTGAATAGATACGGTTTCCCTAGTTGGAGACATTAATATTGAGATTGAGCAATAATTAAATAAGTGTGAGATGAAAATGTAATAGTGGTACACGTTTTTAAAACATTCATTTGAACAACCTGGAACTTTACTAATGGGCACAGCCCTCTCATTGTATATCCTTGAAATTAATGATCAGATTCGATTTTTTATAGAACAATTAGCGTCAAATTAAAAAATCAGTACTAATTCATCTGGTTAAAATTTATCTTATGTCACGGTACTGTTTAGCATATTGTCATTCCATTGAGAATGGACTAGTCCATTGTTACTCAACAAAATATATATTAAACAAAAACATATTATATGAGTGCATGTCATATTGTCGTCTTCAAAACAATTTAGTGCACCTAATTGAATTTCATATTACTCTGGTCTGTATTCCAAGCTTTAATACTCTAACTTGCATAACCTAGATTCCTTATGACTGTTATTCGTTTATATTTTTGGTTTATTTATGACACGATTGTGATGGAGGTCCTCTCATATTAGTGACTTACAATTCGTTCAAATCTTTATGTCCGCGTATAACAATTTATAGGTTTTCTATTCTATTATGGGATGGTCAATATTTATAATACATACTTAAAAATTACAAGCAATAGAGGCTCACAGAAAACTCCAAAACAAACCTCATTGAATACATTAGTTTGACTAAAAACAAACAAGGAAATCACAAAAAAAGTTTTTTAACGCTAAGCTAACAAAGAAATAAGTCGAAATACATACAATAAGAAAGCGGCATGAAATAAAAGCACAAAGAAAAATAATCCTAAATATTAATTAACTTTAAACAATGAAATACCAAAATAGTTAGAAAATCACATGAAAACAGTATAAAGAAAAATAACTTTAAATATTTGTTAATTCTAAACAAAGAAATAAAAGAACAGCTAGAAACAAAATAGATATAGATGGCCCTGGGAGTAAGTAAGTAAGAAACAAAATAGAAGGAGAGTAGAGGAAAGAAGAAAACATATAATTTTTGGTATGCATATAAAATTCCAGAGCTTGAAAACATTTTCTACAATATTGTGTAGGAACCGTTGAATAACATTTCAAGTACAGATCTTTCAATAACAATTATTTCTTAATATGTATTTTTTGTTTCCAGTTATTATGAGAGCGATTCCTTTAAACACCATATTTAATTTGATTTGAATTAAAGTCAAATGTTAAATTTGGACTTAACCAAGACGACTTCAATCAACTCAACTCCGGAATTTCTTGCTTGATAGGTTTAATAAATCTGAATGGGAAGTGATAGCCGAGTGCCGTAGCAGGTATCTGTTCAATCAGACATAAGCTACGAAACTCCTGGGTGCTCTTTGTAAGGGTGACCGATTGGATTGGCCAGCAAAAAATACTCTGTTCTCTGCTATAAAATCACTTCCCGGTGGTTCAGAACCCACCTAAGACTGTAGGTCCAACTCATCAATCATCATCATTCAATTCATCACCCACGCGCAGGTGTCAGATCTATAACGGTGGTTTGGAGCCCACCTAAAATTGTAGGTCAGACTGATCAACCAATCCACCAAACTCACCATCATCCAATTCGTCACCCACGCACAGGTCTCAGACTTATGTCGGCTTTATCCTCCGAAAAAAAATAATTGAAGATAGCGCTAAAAGCAAATTCATTGCATATTAATACTTTTAAAAAATTACCATTCCCTTTTGAACTCGTTAGAAACTTAAAAATCATAAATTCTAACGAATTTTTATTTTCTATAAATAATGTTGGGAAAACAAAAAAGAGAAAATTGAGAAAAAAATTAACAATACTTGACCGATATTTTACCCTTCAACATTTAACAAGAATTCTACATTATACAATGACAAACGCCATTCTTCTAATTCTATTGAAAATAGAGAAACACTTTTCCTTTTCAGCACCTTGGCTGGCAACCTATTATAGATTTTAGGTTCCAAAAAAACAGCATTTTTTGAAAAATGTTAGGTCAGGCTTGAGGGATGAATAGATAAATAAATACAGTAAACGACAAACTCTTCGATAACTCAGTTGGTTTTCCTATATTATTTTTCTTCATCAATTTCCATTTTTTTCTAATATTCCTCATCTATAATTTTTTTAGATTTTCTCTTTCAGGTCCATAATTATTTTATGAACGTATCTGAAATTTTCATAACTCAGGGAAAACAGGAAAATTCTTTGAGGAAAGGGCTTTTCAAGTTTTCCTCAAGATAAGGAAAACTCAAGGTAAGTTCAAAAATGCCGGCCAAAGTATTCCTGTTACAGGCGCGTCAGCATAAACATTGCAATCAAACTTATGTTAAATTTTGGGTGTCACCTTATTCTCTCTAATCTCTATCCCTCTCGTTTTCATTGAGGCTCTCTCTCACACACTTTTTCACTCTCTTTCTCTCCCTCATACTCTCTCACACACACGCTCTCGCTCGCTCTCTCATTTCTCTCTATCTGTTCTCTTTATTACTCTCGGATACCCAACTTGAAAAGTGTCGACACCTGTTCCTGACATGCGTACAACTCCTTTAAACACGTTACTGCAGTGAAACGGGTCATCAACCTCCATTCAACCAAACATCTGTGATCGAATTGACACCTTCATTATAATAAAAACTTATACGTCTGTACATCATACTTTCACATTTGGTGAATATTATTCCCATCAGACCATAGTTTCTACTGTGAAGTAGTTTCAGTAGTTTTTAATCAGGAACGCATTTCTGATGGGCCAAGTAATTCACTCTCTTGAACTAGTTCACCTAACGTATGAGTTATCTTATCGTAACGTCTTTATCTTAGCTAGAGGCTCGATCTTGAGCCTCTAGCTAAGATAAAGACGTTACGATAAGATAACTAATACGTTACTAATATTAATACGATAATATTGTTACGTTATTATCTCGGCTAGAGGCTCGATCTTGAGCCTCTAGCTAAGATAAAGACGTTACGATAAGATAACTAATACGTTACTAATATTAATACGATAATATTGTTACGTTATTATCTCGGCTAGAGGCTCGATCTTGAGCCTCTAGCTAAGATAAAGACGTTACGATAAGATAACTAATACGTTACTAATATTAATACGATAATATTGTTACGTTATTATCTCGGCTAGAGGCTCGATCTTGAGCCTCTAGCTAAGATAAAGACGTTACGATAAGATAACTAATACGTTACTAATATTAATACCATAATATTGTTACGTTATTATCTCGGCTAGAGGCTCGATCTTGAGCCTCTAGCTAAGATAAAGACATTACGATAAGATAACTAATACGTTACTAATATTAATACGATAATATTGTTACGTTATTATCTCGGCTAGAGGCTCGATCATAGTATCGATCGTACATTGCTGTAAAGCTGGTCTCCTAGAGTCTGTCCGCACTAGTGTAGCAAATGTCTAGATTTCTCTACGAGAGCGATCTCTGTTGGGAGGGGTTCTCTGACATCTTTATTTGGTATATAATTCATAATTTTTAATTCATGGACTCTCAATGTGTAATTTCTATTTAGCGTCTACTACGACCATCGATATATAAGTGTTCTTATACATCGATTACAACAACGCGTCTCTGAGGTGGAACTACAAGAAATTTTTTTACTTAATAAATAAATGAAAAAAAAATTTTTAAGTTATTTTTTTAATTAAATATTCTTTCAATTCTATTTTTATTAAATATTCTATTAATTAAAACAAATTTTTTAAAGTTATTTTTTTTATTAAATATTCTATGAATTCAACTGAAAGGGGTGAAAAAATGATTAAATAGCAATTTTTTTTAAATTGTATCATTGTCAATCGCACAAACGTATCGTAATTTTGTATCCGTGTACCGCTACCTGAAGTTCAGACTACACGTTAGCCCGCCAAAACACTCCGTTTCTGTAGCCTCACCTCCTAAAGTCGCATCGTAGTAGCCGCTGCATAGAAATTACACCTTTCAAGTGAGCCACCCATCAAGTGTGATTTAATACTAAAAACTAAACCAAAGATGTCGTAGATCGTTCTTCACTTATTGATCGCTCTCATAGAGAAATCTAGATTTTCGCATCACATTCATGATGAACTCTACGAGTTACTATTCCAAATAGTATCGGTTGATTTTCCTGATTTTTTCATTGAATGAACTTCAAAGATAAGTTGTGACTCAAACTATAATAGTCTACAAGTAGAATACTGAATTTATTGGTTACATTTTTTTTCTTGTATGGTTTGATTCGAATCTGCCAAGTTTTTCACCTCGACCAAACCTGTAGCTCCACCGCATATTCGGATATTTCCAAGGAGGGAATACTTATTTCAGGTGTTACTTCTAATTACTGAGGGCAGAGGAGAAACCAGCCCGACAAGATGGATCACTTGGTATTATTTGTATTTTAACTTTATTAACTTACTATCATTAACGTTCGGGAAATATAGAATATCAGATTGATCAATGGAATTTTAAATTAAATTCAATTAGATTTTATTTACATAACACACAATACAATAAAGCAAAATATAGATATATATTTCAATAATGATGTAGAAATAAATAATATATAGTAAATGATGTAGAAACATTTTCCTTATGTTTATAGAATACAATTTGAAGCTCATATTGCTTCAGCAATCAAATATTGATTATTCAAATCGTCAAATAATAAAAATTCAAAAACTTTCCAACAGAGTCAATAACCTGTGAGGGCATGACCTCGTGGTCCCATATTGGTCACGTGACAATATTGTCATATCCTATAGTGTATAGGCTTTACGGTCAGCATACCGAATAGCTGGTGCAATCTACTAGCTAATTATTGGCCATGCTGGAGATCACTCTTGCAAGACAATGGAGATGCCGGAGCTCTGGGTGAGAAAAGCAGAGTATAGAGGACAGATAGGATAGAAAGAAGAAGAAGGGGGAAGAAAGGGAGGGAAAAGAAGAAGAGTAAGTAAGAGGTAGAAAAAAAGAAGATAGTAGAAGGAGTTAGAGTGTTAGGAGAAAAGGAGAACAAAAAAAGAGGAGAGGAAGAAGAACAAAAAAAGAGGAGAAAGAGAAGAACAAAAAAGAAGGGAAAAAAGGAGTGGAAGAAGGGAAAGAAGGAGGAGGAGGAGGAGGAGAAGAAGGAGAAGAAGGAGAAGAAGGAGAAGAAGGAGAAGAAGGAGAAGAAGGAGGAGGAGGAGAAGAAGGAGAAGAAGGAGAAGAAGGAGAAGAAGGAGAAGAAGGAGAAGAAGGAGAAGAAGGAGAAGAAGGAGAAGAAGGAGAAGAAGGAGAAGAAGGAGAAGAAGGAGAAGAAGGAGAAGAAGGAGAAGAAGGAGAAGAAGGAGAAGAAGGAGAAGAAGGAGAAGAAGGAGAAGAAGGAGAAGAAGGAGAAGAAGGAGAAGAAGGAGAAGAAGGAGAAGAAGGAGAAGGAGAAGAAGAAGGAGGAGGAGAAGTAGAAGAAGAAAATGGAGATGAAGAAAGAGAAGAATAAGAAGAAAAGAAAAGAGGAAGAAGATTGTGACTTAAGTAATATACACAAGAAAAAAAGAGAAAAGGAGTAGTGTAGTGAGGAAAAACGAGAAGAAAATGTTGGAGAGAATGGAAAAAAGAACAAGAGAAAAAGGACATGGATAAGAAGGAATAAGGGAAAGGAAAATAGGAATAAGAAAGTAAGGTAGAAGAAGGAAAAAGTAGAAGAGAAGGCGGAGGAAAATAAGAAGAACATGAACAAGTAGGAGAGAAAACGTGGAGAAAGAAGAATAAGAAGGATAAAAAAGAGGGCGAAGCCGAGGAAGAACAAGCATAGAAAGGAGAGAAAGAGACAGAAAAAAGAATTAGAAGAAAAATAATTTCAGAGATTGTAATATGTACAAGAGGAGGAAGAAGGGAAGGAGACGAAGAATAAATTATATAAGAAGAAGGCCAAAAAAAGGAAACGAAGAATACGAAGAAGAGAGAACAAAAATGAGAGAAGAAAGAGATAAGGAACAAGAAGGATAAAATGAGGGAAGGAGGAGAAGAAGTGAAAAAACAAGAAGTAGGATGGAGGAGGAAGAGAAGAAGAAGAAGAAAAAGAACAAGAACAAGAACAAGAACAAGAACAAGAACAAGAACAAGAACAAGAACAAGAACAAGAACAAGAACAAGAACAAGAACAAGAACAAGAACAAGAACAAGAACAAGAACAAGAACAAGAACAAGAACAAGAACAAGAACAAGAACAAGAACAAGAACAAGAACAAGAACAAGAACAAGAACAAGAACAAGAACAAGAACAAGAACAAGAACAAGAACAAGAACAAGAACAAGAACAAGAACAAGAACAAGAACAAGAACAAGAACAAGAGCAAGAGCAAGAGCAAGAGCAAGAGCAAGAGCAAGAGCAAGAGCAAGAGCAAGAGCAAGAACAAGAACAAGAACAAGAACAAGAACAAGAACAAGAACAAGAACAAGAACAAGAACAAGAACAAGAACAAGAACAAGAACAAGAGCAAGAACAAGAACAAGAACAAGAACAAGAACCAGATCAAGAACAAGAACAAGAACAAGAACAAGAACAAGTACAAGTACAAGAAGGAGAGGTAGGAGAATTTGGAGGAGGAGGAGGAGTAGGAGGAGGAGGAGGAGGAGGAGGAGGTGGAGGAGGCGGAGGAGGGAGTGGAGGAGGAGGAGGAGGAGGAGGAGGAGGACGACGAGGAGGAGGAGGAGGACGAGAAGGAGGAGGAGGAGAAGGACGAGGAGGAGGAGGAGGAGGAGGAGAAGAACGTAGAGGAGGAGGAGGAGGAGGCGGAGAAGAACGAGGAGGAGGAGGAGAAGAAGAAGAAGAAGAGGGAAAAGAAGAAGAAAAAGAAGAAGAAGAAGTAGTGAGCAGAAGATGAGGAAGACACAGTAGAAAGAGAGAGCAAGTGTAATAGGTTGTATCCGATGCTGTGATTAGCGGGTTGGTTGTCCGCGGCGGCGGTCCTTTAAGTCAGCGCACCGCTATTGCGACAGTGCGGCTCTCAAGTCACAACATGTAAATGATTTGGCACTGGAAACGTGTCATCCGGATTCTGAACACGACAACGCGACCCTGCCCCGCCCCATCCTTCAACAACAACAATACAGATCACTCTTGCCGACATGTGGAGCAGCTCTCTTTGAGATCCGCCAAGTGTTGCACATATAGGCTAAGCTGGAGCAGGTCTATGAAAAGATATATTAGAATTGATTTGTCTAGATTTCAAGAAAAAGCCATCAAATATTATGAATAAATTCACAAGAGTGACGAGTTTCCAACACAAAAGAATAAATAGTATTGAGTTGATTGAAATTGAAGTGACAGTTGAAACTAGTGCTGGTGACAGTTGAAACTAGTGCTGGTGACATCTAGATTGGTTGATTGCTGGCGTTGCCAATAGATTGTAGCTATGCTTAGCTTAATAAAATATAATTTTCCTCCTTTGATGCAGATTTGCCAGTGTAACGCATGAAGGTGTTTGCATGTGGGTAAAATTCCTTAAATTTTCTGCCTGACATTAGAAAATCCTTGTTTTCAACTTGTCGCTTTTCTTTCCTGCTTTACCTTATTTTACTTCTTTCCTCTTATCATTCATTTTTGCTTTCTTAATCTTTGAGTTTGTTGGGGTACATTGGTGGTAGGTGAAGTAGATAAATATAACATAGGGTGGCTCGTTATGATTTCTATTTCTAATCCATCAAATTATCGTGTAGATTGGAATCTATGAAATTTTTGGCCAAGTCCAGTAATAATAATAAGCGTATGGCTTTTAATGGTGGGGAGACCCTTATGGGTAGTTCCACTTCGCCGTTTGTGCCATGTTACGGGGAACATGGTGGACCTACTATTTTAGGTGGGTTCCGAACCACCGGGTAAGTGATAATAAAGCTTGTAACATCAAGTCATTGAAGCACGGTCACCCATACAAGCGCAGTATTGAGCGGTCGTGACTGAACATCACGACCACTTGAACACCACGCTCACCGCATGACCAATCACCAGTAATAAACTGTTTTTTATCGTTAAAATTGAGCTTGGGCAAAACTGTGCTAATAGTATTGCTAATGCTAACCTGAACATCACAATGCTAGCTCCATGCATCTGCCTTCTCTATGGAATCCTGTTTCTAGAACATGCAGAGGCATAGAGTGTTCAGGTGGTCATTAGAGTTATAGTCTCAACCATCAATATTTAGTTGATAAAGCTTTTTACAAGAGTTCAAGAGTATAGTGTACAAGAGTTCCTTTCACATCAAAATTAACTAATTGATATAGTAATTATGGTATCTAGTGTATAATTGTTGATCTGACTTGTCTTATACTCCTTAGCAGGAGTCTCCAAGACGAAATCTACAAAAAAAAACTTTCAACGTAGTCATCAGAGTATAGTCTAGACGTACACGATTATAATACAAGAAGCAGAGGAGATTATCACTTGGTGAGTCACAATAGTAGCTTATTCATACAAAAACCTAGTTATATTGGTAGGAAACTCTACAACAAGCTACAGCAGTTTTTAAAGAGTCTTGAAAATATAGAAATATTTAAAAAACAATTGAAAAAATATTTAGTTGATAAAGCTTTTTATAGTGTACAAGAGTTCCTTTCTTATCAAAATTAAGCCTTACCTCAACTAATTGATATAGTAATTAATTATGGTAACTAGTGTATAAGAGTATATTTGATTATCTGACTTGTCTTATTCTCCTTAACTGGAGTCTCCAAGACGTAATCTACAAAACAAAATCTGTAGTTTAGTTCAAGACAAGGCGTTATACGAGGAGAAATAAAAAAGTATATTATTGCTCGTTCACTATAACTTTATTTCTCAAAAAAATTATTGGGATTAATCACTTTAAATGATTCAACAAGCTTCAAATTGGTGTATGTAAACTTTTTTAACTGTATAATTTAAATTTTTTAATTTCTCTTTCATTCTTTTTTCTTCTTCCTTCATATTTGTTAACTGTTAATTCCCTTATTGCAAATCATGGGGAGAACTACAAACATGTTTCATCTGCTAAAACACTCTTTTCCGAACTTACTTGAGTCTCCAAGACGTTATTCACAAAAAAAAATTTAATGTTGTTTTGCCTAAACTCTCTATTAAAAAGCCATCGGTGAGTTTCTAGTGATGGATCTCATATCAGAAAGCTGTATGTCAAGAAGTTGCCAAGTTACTCAAGAACAGAAACATTATTTTTCTGAATAGAAATCATTTGCATCAGCACAAAACAAGCTTCGGGCATCCCTCATTATATGTGGCGGAGAATGCACTATAGTACAAACATTAATTTGATACCAAAAATGTTCTTTTATTATAATAAAAACTTAAAAAACACATTTTCTAGTGGTAATTAACTCACGTTATGGCGTGACGGTCGTTTCACTCTTTTTTCAAGAGTATCGACAGACGACCCGCAGTACATACGTGTGAGTGTACTATGGGTAGTCTGACGATGCGCTTGACAACAGAATGAAACGGTCGTCACGCCATAACGTGAATTAATTTCTACTTGAAAGTGTTTTTCAAGTTTCTATTATATATTAGTGGAAACAAGATGGATCTTCAACATCATACATTCTTCTTTTTCTTTTTTTTTCTTTCTTAGTAATGGCGAAGGTGATATTGTGGAAGGTATCCATAATGAATAATAAGACGAAATTGTCACACATTTATTAAAACTTCGAGAAACTAGTTTCGGTTGTTACACCATTATCAATCTCAATCAAACTGTTTGATTGAGATTGATAATGATGTAACAACCGAAACTAGTTTCTCGAAGTTTTAATAAATGTGGTTGTGACAATTTCGTCTTATTATTCATTCTTTTTATTTACTTATTTATTGAGACAAAAATAAAATGAATGCGAATAGACTTATGTAACAATGTAAAAAACATCGAATTTAAAACAGCTCTGAAAATTTTGACTTAGTTACATTATACAAAATTTTCAAGTTATTTCCAAAGAAAAATTTAGATCCACTGCAAACTTCACTCGAGAAAAAACAATATACTTGAAAAACACCTAAAATAGTGTTGATAACTATTTTGTTTTCAATTATAATTCCGTTTCAATCTTGCATTACGTCGGCTTTTCGGCAATAATTTCTTATAACCTAAATATATACAATTTATCCACTAGGGAATTCCAAAGACAAATTTATAGCTGGCCAACAATAATTAATGTCGGCAGACATACTCATAGAACAAACATTAAAACAATTGATGATTTAAATGACAAGCTTCTCCCAGATGGCGTATCATAATGGATATTCCTAGTGAATAGACCTTGCCAAATTTAAATTTGAAATATTGTAGATTTAACGTTTTTGTAGTATGTAGTCTGTTACTGGATACGGAAATGAACTATTTATTTATTCAAATTTCCTTCTGCGTTGTTTTTGATCCAAGGTTCTCCAAACTTTCCCATCCTTACCTGTTTCGTCTCTCTCTCAAGGTTAAGTTTGAATGGACGAATTTTTGTCCAGACTTCGCCCTTATTGCTTCACATTAAATCTCATTCTTAATATCCAAAATCTTTTTCATATACAATCTATTGTGTTGTTAATAATATGCTTTTTAATCAGTCACAATTATATTTTGTAAATTTACGTAAATAAAGTAATTTTATCTTATCTTTATCTTTATCTTCCGTGTTCCTCCTCTTCCACCAACTTTCTCCCACCTATTCCTCTTTGTTTTCTCTTCTCTTGAAAATTAGAGAAACGCCTAACTGTCGGTGTCACTAAGCAATAAGTAGACACCGTTTTGAGTTTGCTTCCGCCGACAACAATTGCAATTACACAAAGAAAATGGCAGAGCCAGAAATTATCACCACCGGTCAACAACTAAACACTAAACACGGTGCGAATGAATAATCATGGCGGCGTCAGAAGTGGAAATCATTTATCCCATTGCCACCGCAATATCACGCTTTTGCATGCCACTGCCACTTGGAATCATCTTCTCCGTTTACAGTTGCTCTAATGTCTAATGCTGGAGCGCGTAATTATTATCATGCCGCCGCACCGCACTAAACGCCATGCCAAATTGGAGGTAGAGAACTAGTTGTTGCTGTAGAATAAGAAGAAAATTGTATTTTATTCGTAAACATTCTAAAACTATTAGACCCTGGTGGTTCTACAAGATATTTTATTTGTATTTTGAAACTAATATAGTGTACAAAATGTTTAGAAATAAATGTTGAAACTATTAGAACCAAGTAGTTCTACAAAATATTGCCTTATATTCCTTGACTTGAATAAATTTTCTCCTACAAAATATTGCCTTATATTCCTTGACTTGAATAAATTTTCTCCTACAAAATATTGCCTTATATTCCTTGACTTGAATAAATTTTCTCCTACAAAATATTGTCTTATATTCCTTGACTTGAATAAATTTTCTCCTACAAAATATTGTCTTATATTCCTTGACTTGAATAAATTTTCTCCTACAAAATATTGCTTTATATTCCTTGACTTGAATAAATTTTCTCCTACAAAATATTGCCTTATATTCCTTGACTTGAATAAATTTTCTCCTACAAAATATTGCCTTATATTCCTTGACTTGAATAAATTTTCTCCTACAAAATATTGCCTTATATTCCTTGACTTGAATAAATTTTGTTGCTTCCCAAACGTTTCTGTCAAATTATAATTACCGATTTTTGAAATACCAAAATGCGGAAATATCGATTTTGGGTTCATACCTCCAAATTGTAACTGTCCTATTACCTTTTCTGGGTATTGCTTTGCTTGGACTTTGTTTATTTTGCTTGCCTGCGTCATCCTGTTCACTTGTCTTTCTGATTTGGACATTTTGTTCCTCTGTTGTTTTGTTTTTGCCTGTTACTTTCTTGCTTGTTTTATGTATTCTTTGATTTACACCTGTCAACTCTGTTTGTTCTTATCTATTTATAGTTGCTATGCCTTGTTTTTTATATAATTGTTTTTGTCTATAATTATCAATATTATTTTATTATTTTGCATGGCATACTTTTTTGTGAATTTTGTATAATTGGTGTGTATCATTCGAATAAGAATAAGTAAATAACGGTAATTTAACTCTGGTATTAGCGGTTTCTGGTGGATCTTGCTGCTTTAATGCCAAATATATACATAAAATTATAATAATAAGATATGCTGTACTATATATCATCCTAGTAATTAAAATAAGAGGGCTTATGCCCGGTTTCTGAGTTGTTCATTAAGTTTAATGGATCATTAACCCATTGCTCCAGCATTGAGTTGATGGTCCATTAAGTTGATGAGCAACTCAGAAACTGGGCATAAGACAAATTATTTGTGGATTGGCAATATCTTTTTGGAGATAAAGGAGTTCAAGTATCTCTGGAATAAGCATCACCGAGAGGTACAAGCTTCTCCTTCAAATATTCCGGGCCAGTATGTCGTACAACCTATTGACATTCTTGATCCTTGTTGTAGTCGTTATAAAGCAATAGGCTACAGTCTGGGTGATTATTTGATTGAATCATAAATAAACAAAATTATGTCTTAGTCGATTGTAATAATAATGGATGTTATTGGGATTTGCTACACTTCAACTCTGTTTACCTATCTTTGTAGTGACGATGGAAATATTGTGAAAGATATCCATAATGAATCATAAGACTTGAAGTCGTTACAACCACATTTATTTAAAACGGTGAGATACTAGTATCAGTTGTTACACCATTATCAATCTCAATCAAACTCCGTGTTTTTTCAATCCGTTTGATTAAGATTGATAATAATGTAACAACCGAAACTAGAATCTCACTGTTTTCAATAAATGTGGTTGATATAACTTCAAGTCTTATTATTCATTATGGATATCTTTCACAATACCACCGTAGCTACTACATGTTTGTCATGTTGGGATAATATTGGTAGGCATTGTTTAAATTGACAATTTCCACATCAACCAATGATATTGCTTCATGAAATGGGTGGAGTCTGATAATAAATTTGCTGGCTCCTTATTGGTCGACGTGACTTCCAGTGAAGAATTGCAGCCTTCATAAGAATTGAGCTTCAACCATAGAGGTTCTATGAGCTATGACATGTTCTATACTACCATTTTTTTTGTTTCTTATAAGTAGGTCTCTATTCAAATTTCCTTGTTTTCCCGTTCATTGAAGTATATTTGAAATGCATAGTTTTAATTTTACAAAAATTTTTGTATATGAATACTATCATTTTGAGGAAATGGAATACTATATGATTTTCTAGCACATAATTAATTATACAGTGAAAGATAAAAGAATGACAATACAACATTGCTAGTGTTATTTCATGCTGCAGTTCCATATCTTCCCCACAAACCAATCAATTAACAGAATCGATATAAAAAGAAACGGAGGTATAGCTTGGTACAAATATCGATTATCTAAACCTTTATCCGATTGTTTTGTACGGAACATCAACCTTATTTTATACATCTTCATATTCAATTAAGAATTTTTATTTAATTTGATCATTTAGGCCCTACTTGCTATTAGAAAATGTTCTTAACAAACCATATACATCACATATCATCTCATATGTACATGATGTACATGATTATAATAAAAGAAGCCGAGGAGATCATCACTTGGTGAGTCATAATAGTAGCTTATTCAAACAAAAACCTAGTTATATTGGTAGGATATTCTACAACAAGCTACCGCAGTTTTTAAAAGTCTTGAAAATATAGAAATATTTAAAAAACAATTGAAAAAATATTTAGTTGATAAAGCTTTTTATAGTGTACAAGAGTTCCTTTCACATCAAAATTAAGCCTTACCTCAACTAACTGATATAGTAATTATGGTATATCTAGTGTATAATTGTTGATCTGACTTGTCTTATACTTCTTAACTGGAGTCTCCAAGACGTAACCTACAAAAAAAATATTTATAATACCAGTGGAAGTGCTCGATTAAAAATGTTCTTTAGTTAGGAAGGATATTTTTTAAATAGGCCTAATAATTATAATTCAGTATCAAAATTTTAATAGAAAACTCCATGATTTGGCAAGCTGGATTTTAATTTTCTTAATTGTCTGACTATTAGTTGAAGTTCTGTTATTTTTATTGGAATCGCAACCCTGATGTTCCATGGATAGCATGGTTGCTATCATATTTCGAGTAATAATAAGAATTCTTCATTTATGATGCAACACAATTCATTGTGAAGTGCGATCTTTCCATAAATAATACAATTATGGACGGTTGCTAGGCGAGTGAGCCGGCATCTTTTGCGAGCATTATGGACGTGTAGGTTGTAAAATATTGTTCACAGTATACGTAGAAAAGTGAAAGCCACTTTAGAGTACAGCACAATGAATGCATTTGAGAGGTCGCAGGTTTTTGAAGTCAGTTGAGCCCATCCCACCGATGCCGTTTTGGAAGACAATTGCAGGCTGAGGGCCACATAGCAATGGGTGACGTGTTTCAATCGCCGGACCTGCCAATCCCACCTCTGAATAATTCCAACCTGCCGGATGGATGTGTGAAGAAGACGACAATAGGAGAAAGTATATGTCACGACACGGTGGGTCATAAAGTCTCAACCAGAAACAATTGCTCTCCCATTAATTTGTTTTACTCAAATTCATGGCGGTATCTCCTTACGTACGTCCTTAATACGGCACATAAAATTGACAAAGAATGTTTGAAAGTAATGCTTTATTTGAGGATGAAGCCTACATAGGTCATCTTTTTTTGTAGATTACGTCTTGGAGACTCCAGTTGAGGAGTATAAGACAATTCAGATTAACAATTATACTATCTTATACACTAGTTTCCATAATTACTATATCAATTATTTGAGATGAGGCTTAATTTTGATGTGAAAGAAACTCTTGTACACGTATGAGACCCCAAGGGTAATGAGTAGACCCCAAGGGTATGCTTGGGTAATGAGTTGAATGGTAGTGATTGATGAGTTGATCATACAGGTTTAGGTGGATTCCGAACCAACGGGAATTTATTTTACAGAAGAGAACAGTCTTTGTTGATGGCTAATCCAATCCTCACAGAGTCCAGAAGTTCGTATCTAATCTTTATCTGACTGATTAAATACCTGCTACGGCTCACAGCTATCACTTCCACTAATTTTTACCCAATCAATTAGATATTAAGTCACAATCGCTTGGATGGGTGACCGGTAGCTATAGATTTATCTGTTTATTTTCTTTATTTTGCCTACCTCGTGGTTTGAAGCCCAGATGTATTGTTTAGGATGAAGGTACCAGTTATTGACACTTTAACAATGTCTATCAACTAATTTCTATACTTGAATATTTTTTTCACTAGCCAATGTCTGCTTTACAATAAATTTCTATACGTTATTTTTGTCAGGGGTGCCCACAGGGGGGGGGGGGGCTATGACGCAGACTGCGCCATTGAAATTCTTGGGGGGGGGGTTCCAAAAACCGCTTTGGGGGGGGGGCGTAAAGTTGATTGAAACTGTGTTTAACGTGACAACATTCAAAAATATACTACGAAGTCGCCAGATAGAATGTCAATTAATGAAATTTATTTATAATTATTATTGTACTATTGAATATGAATTAGCTAAAATAGTTATGTTAAGAATTTGTGCAGGAAGTTATTATTCAAACTTAGCAAGACGCTAAGCGAGTGCTCTGAAAGTGGTTTATACAACTCTCCTTACTCTCCTTAACAGTTACTAGTAAATCAGCAGAAAGAGCAATAAGTCGATTTAAAATTATCAAAAACAGACTCATATCAGCTATGGGACACTCATGGTTGTCCAATCTAATGGTTCTAGCTGCAGAAAAAGATCTACTTGAGTCTATTTCTAACGAAGAAATAATTGAAAGGTTTTCTGTTTCCTCATTCCAAAGACAAAAACTTCTATGTGGGGTTTAGACAGATAGATTTAACAAGCTAAGAAGGTGCCTAGCTAACTTGTAGATGGTCACAGCCTACAAATTTTAAATGTTTGACTTCCAACTGTTGATGTTTTTCATGTATTTTACGATAACTACTTACTAATAAGTAAGAACAGCTATAGCGTGGGTTAAGTGGAAGAGGGGGCTCTTATGCCTCAACTTCGCCCACAGCACTTTTATTACTTGTAAAGTGCACAAATAAAAGTCATTTATCTATCTATCTATCTATCTATAGCAAAATTTACTAATACTAAAAATTCAGTAATTTTTTATAACTATGTTTTTATTATGTTTTTGAAAGATGCTTCTTTCGATTGTGTGTTGTAAATAACTGTACATGAAATGTGTGCCTTTTATGTACTTCTTCGATACATAAATTCTCCCAAGATACTACACTTAGAAAATAACCTGTTGTTCAACTACTGTCCAATAAATATTCGCATAAACGACTTAGTATTTTGAATTTTTGTATTTTACAAATGAAGTTATCAACTCATTGTTTTCACTTCCTTCAAAGGAACAACTTTGTAGGATTATTTAACCTTATGTAATTGGCACACCGAACATAAACTTATAGGTATTTCATTTTTATTGAACCATTGGGTATTTGTAATAATATTTGATTTTTAAAAACCATTTAGGTTCACATTCTTATTTAGTTATTTTGCAATTAAGTTTATTGAGCAGAAGTTCATATATTAATTTCATTGATAATTCTTTTCACATTTATAAAAAAAATGTTACCTATGTCATGTAAAGAATCTCAAGAAATATACACACATTTTGTATATTTTAGAAAGAATACGGTGGGCTTATTTTTTTTGGGGGGGGCTAATTTATGGGGGTGGGGTTAATTTATGGGGGTGGGTTGGTGCTCAATTTAGGGAGGTGCGTCATGAGGCTTGGGGGTGCCTAATTTATGGGGGGGGGGCTGGTGCTAAATTTAGGGGGGGTGCGTCATGAGGCTTAGGGGGGTGGGCACCCCTGTTTTTGTTCAAATATTTATTATTACATTTTTTCAACTGAAATGTAAGTATTGAACCAATTATTGACATGTAGAATTACCAATTATTGACATGAATGAACCAGTCATTGGCATGCAAACTTTTGACAGGGTAAGAGTCCAATTCTTGACAACATAAGTAAATTTATTCACAACAATAAAATAGCCTAGGCTCAATTTTTCTACATACAAAATTCATAAAAAACAATTTGTTTCACTTTTTTCTCATATCGATTTTCTATTTTTTTCTTAGTCTGACCTGGGCTAATTGTTTTCCTGTATATTTTTCAATCTTTTATTCCAACCCACTTATTATTACTACTGTCCGTCCACTCTCACTAGGTGTTAAATCTACAAGCATTAGATTTCTTAATTCGATTTCTAGTTAGATCTAGTTAATTTCTTAATCTGTGCTACTAGACACCAACCTGTCAATGTGGGCTATTAGTTATTGGTTGTTTTTTTTTTTTGTTTTTTATAATTTTGAACTTGATTTCATTATCTGGGACACATCATTACATTTTCACAACGAACCCATAAGACCATTGGTCTTATGTGTTCGCTGCATTTTCATAACAACTTTTTAAAAAATCTTGATATCTGTCATTTTCTTTTGTCAAAAGAAAATTATTTCTTCACCCAAAAGGGCTTAATTATTCTTTATCCTCAACCAAATAAATTCTTCTAGCCTTATTTTGTAGAATTCAATCATTCACTTTTAACCATTTCTATCATATTGATATAGAATTTTTTTTTCCTATAACTGCTTGTGAAGAATTAAAGTTTACATGCTGAAAACTAATCATGACAATAACAATTTACAAAAACAATAAATTATTGAGGAACGAGCAGTAATGTACTTTAATTACACTGGATGTCAGAGCTGAGTTCTCTATGTTCACCAATTCAACCTTCCTTTTTGCGATTATCGTATCGGACATCCATAATGAATTATCGTATTTATCAAATATTTCACAATTATATCTCAATCACTTCATAAATATTTTTTGTAATGAGATTCTTTTGGAATCATTTTACAGAAGCAATAAGCAAAATCCTACATCATGATCCTACATCAACAAGAAATCAAATTATCATACAGAACGATAGTAATTATTATCGTACGGTTGACAATACTGAAGCTTGCCAGCTGATAACTAACTGCCAGATGATTTTTTTCTTAATAATTTCAACGATTTCAACGATTGTACATTATTTCATACAATTATTAAATAGAAACTGAAAACAGTAATTTAAAAAAATACTAGCTATTGTGTTCGTCCTTCGTACGGATTATGTTTAGAAATAAGACTAAATATGTTTCGGCTTTTTTGATAGCAACGATCATGAAGTTGTTAGCAGCTTACTAAACAACTTAATCCGTACAAAGGACGGGCACAATAGCTAGTATCATGATAAATTACGTGATTTGTTCTTATGTGGTAATAAAACTTGGAAGAAATGTATCCAAAATCGCACAATACTTGGTTTATAAACGTTTATTACTCTTTAAAAAAAAAGTTAATTTAGTTTTTTATAGCTAAAGACATTGTCAATAAAGTTTTCAATACTGTTCAATAACTAAAATCCCGATCGATGCTCTCGTTTTTGAGGAGAAGGCCGCGTAAAATACCTTTGGGGCCGTGACAGACAGAAATTGAGATAACACTATTTTCGGCTTATTTAATGTATAAAACGTAAAAATAACCAAAAAATATATAATTCTGATAAATGTACAGACAATACTCTAATTTCATTTATATAGATGTTGTATGTAGCCGCTGTATAGTAGGCGGCTCTGGTAGCGAAGTTGGTTGGAGCGCTTGTCTGTGATAAGATAAGGGGCTCTGGTTGGCTTCGTTTCCTACAGGATGTTTCTCATCATTCACCTATTCACCTTGTCATTACCCACGCATAAGTCTCCGGACTCATGTGGGTATCATCCGTAATAAATAAATAAATATATATGTTGTATTCGAACAAAACTTATTTATCACTCTGGCAAAATTACTGCTCTCCGCTACGCGTCATGCGGTAGGCTAGCTGTACAGCTCGAGTGATAAAGTCGCACTTTACACTCTTAATACATAAATAACTATTTTTATGTCCTGCTCCGCCGTTTGAGCTATGTTTTGGGGAACATAAAACTGACGTTAATCCTACAGCTTAACGATTTGGACAATCAATTTTATATCTTTTGGTGATTCAAATCATCTTGGAGCTTAAACAATGAACTAAGACCCCTTATCTAATTACAAGATGCTTTCCAGTTAGATCTTCTACCCTACTACTCCTAAATATTCTGTATTTTAAGAGAATATTCTGTTTTCTTAGAGAGATCGTAGTAAGTTGAAGAATGGTGGGAAAAACTATAGTCTAAAGGTCAACGTCAGCAAATCTTTACTCTGTTTCTCTTAGGACTAAAACAGTTAACTTCTACTAAGAGTATGCAACATGCGACCACTATACTACTAACGCCTGCATTATGAATTAAATCATTTAACCAAGTTATGATTATGCGATTTGAACGACTCATTCAAATGCGGGATCCTGGAGAGGTGCTCCAGCTCATTCATTAGGAGAGTAAATGGAGAAAGAAGGAACAAGTGATGAAGAAGGAGTGAAAGGGAGATAGGTAAACGGCTAGAAACGTGAGAAACTGTACAGTGCACACACGAAATAGTCTCTTACCAAAAATTACATGAATGGCTCGCTGTTTCTCAAGCGACTTCGGATTCGTCACGTCTCGTCCAGCTTTTTTTCTGGAGAATAAAGAAACAGGCCGGTCCGTGATGAGCGCAAATTGAGCTGAAAAGTGAATGAAACAAAAGATCCGCGCCGAGATTATTCTTCTTCTTTAGTGACCATCCACGAGTTTAATTCAATTACTGTATTGTTTGAGCGTGGTTCCCACATTCGCTACTGCTGCAAACTTCGCATCCACGTATTCACCTGTTCTGTGTTCGTGAATGCGGTGGTTCTGTAATTTGTGGAAAGGTTCAATTTAAAAGGTTTGCATTTGAAAGTTTAGAGTTTAATTAAAAGTCTATGTTATGTTAATTAGTGACCAAATATATATTTGTTGAAAGAACATTTATTCATTCAACTAACAAACAATAAATTTGGATACAACTGTTGAGAATTAGTGACCAAATACATATTTGTTAAAAAAAATTATTCATTTAACTAACATACAAGCAATGTGAATTCAACAGGTTATTGCCCAAAACTGCTTTTCAAAAAATTTCAAATTACAATCGAAATCTCTGGTTAGATCTGTTTCACTAAAAATGTCACCTTGAAGCACAATAATTCCCGAATCCTTTTTAGAAAAATTAATATTAAGTTTGATTCTACTTTCAACAAAACACCATCACAGTCAATAAAGATTGATAGATTTTATATTTTGAAATTTTTGAGCCTAAAATCTAAACTAGTTACACTATACATATACACTATAAATACTACACTATAAAACAAGTAATACACAAGTATTAGTACTATAGTAATGCTAGTACTATACACGTACTATACACAAGTAATACACTATACACTATAAATCTAAACTAGTTACCATATATACATGAGTAGGCTAATATGATACATTAATAGAACAATCAATCAATTAATTTTATTGCCAAACACAAGAAATGAAAAAATACAAAGCTAACTTGACTTATAAATAAACAAGGATCATAAATATGTGGTAAAACATAGGATAAGTCCACAATCATAAACTTTACGGCCCCACAAGCAAAAGTAAAACTTGAAAGTAAAAAAAAGATGCCTCCCAAATCTTACAAACAAATAATACAATGTTGAAGGATGCGTAACCTCTCTAATGATTGATCCAAATTATTTGCTTATTTTCCACGCGATCAATTCTTCAACTTGTGTCGCAACTTCAACTTGCTGTCGTTTAAGTGGTCGTGGGTTCGAATCCCGCTCCACCGTCACGCATTTATGTGTAATCATTCACCTCATTACCCACGCACAAGTCTCGGACTCATGTGGGCATCAGCAATAAAAAAAAAAATTTGTTCTATGACAATAATGTTAATAACCTGGTGATTCTGAACCCTTCCGAAATTGTAGGTACATCATGCTTCCGATAAGATGTCCCAAACGACCTCGCCGGTCTTATAAGATGATGGTATCCAATACAAATCGTTCCAAGGGGTACTTAACTTAATATTTTTATACTTCTGTTGTCCAATTGAATTTTAAATTTTCAATTAAATGTGTTCAATGTCAAATTAGTTGTACAATTATCTTAATTAATCCTTCAAGATTGTTTAATTATATACTGTAATAAATGGTCTAATATTGATATTTTTCACTTGTGAAATTAAGGTATCATGTATTAAGATATTACGTATTACGAATTTGAGTTAAAAAATTCACTTGACAAACTTTACTTACCATATTAATATTAAATCATAGAAAACTGATTATGTATTGTATTGTATAAAAGCTGTAATAATAAATTGAATTTGAATGTTCAGAACAAACTTTAAATTTTTCTATCTTGTTTAATAAAAGAGAACTGATATTTCAATGTTTCAACACTGTAAGAACAAATTTTAATATCTGCGATGTTTTCCATGACGAAATACTTGATAAACAATCTAATACCAGAACTGACACTGTATTTCTATTTAATATATGATTTTCACTCCCTCATACTTGAGATACTGGAGGGATGCATTTCACTTCTAAAGTGAAGCTTCATCAGCCTCAGTATAAGGGAATGAATGGATTTTCACCCACTCATACTGGAGATACTGGAGGGATGCATTTCACTTCTAAAGTGAAGCTTCATCAGCCTCAGTATAAGGGAATGAATGGATTTTCACCCACTCATACTGGAGATACTGGAGGGATGCATTTCGCTTCTAAAGTGAAGCTTCATCAGCCTCAGTATAAGGGAATGAATGGATTTTCACCCGCTCATACTGGAGATACTGGAGGGATGCATTTCACTTCTAAAGTGAAGCTTCATCAGCCTCAGTATAAGGGAATGAATGGATTTTCACCCGCTCATACTGGAGATACTGGAGGGATGCATTTCGCTTCTAAAGTGAAGCTTCATCAGCCTCAGTATAAGGGAATGAATGGATTTTCACCCGCTCATACTGGAGATACTGGAGGGATGCATTTCACTTCTAAAGTGAAGCTTCATCAGCCTCAGTATAAGGGAATGAATGGATTTTCACCCACTCATACTGGAGATACTGGAGGGATGCATTTCGCTTCTAAAGTGAAGCTTCATCAGCCTCAGTATAAGGGAATGAATGGATTTTCACCCGCTCATACTGGAGATACTGGAGGGATGCATTTCACTTCTAAAGTGAAGCTTCATCAGCCTCAGTATAAGGGAATGAATGGATTTTCACCCGCTCATACTGGAGATACTGGAGGGATGCATTTCGCTTCTAAAGTGAAGCTTCATCAGCCTCAGTATAAGGGAATGAATGGATTTTCACCCGCTCATACTGGAGATACTGGAGGGATGCATTTCACTTCTAAAGTGAAGCTTCATCAGCCTCAGTATAAGGGAATGAATGGATTTTCACCCGCTCATACTGGAGATACTGGAGGGATGCATTTCACTTCTAAAGTGAAGCTTCATCAGCCTCAGTATAAGGGAATGAAAATCATATTTTAAATAGAAACTCAGTGTCAGCTTTGATGTTAGATTGTTAATTTTTAATAATTATTTAAGTAAACTTACCATTTTCTCACGATCTTCAACCCCATTCGGACCCATCCTCTTACTCACCCTTTAAAGTGGTCTATAAAACTGAATTTAAGTGAATAACGAATTTAACTGGAAAGTACCAAGGCGTAGAGCGAGATTCATAGAGAAAGAATAAGGTAGAAAGAGTGAAGCAAAAGAGAGACGATGAACGAGAACACGAATGCCGATTACAAGAAATGTGTGTACGTTATTTCGCGGCTAGAATTTAT